>JASAND010020080.1:0-16608 GCA_030248195.1 Trissonchulus latispiculum | reverse complement strand
TCGTAATAATATAGGCAACAATTTGACCACATTCTGTAATGGGACAAGAATATGGTTTCGATATGCGCCACTAAAATTCTAAGCTTCCGCCATGGTTTATGTCCACTACTAAAATAGCCAATCCCAAAATCTACACACCTGGGTATTTGTACAGACGGGGAGCACGAAACCCTGCTGAAATGTCTCTCAAACAAGAAAACAGTCGAAAACAGAACGGAAAATACAGGTTTCATCTGTTTTCAAGCTGTTTTCAGTGTCAAAACGTTTAACCGGTAATCTTATTATAAATTCATTTATTAGAACGCGTACTACCTGGACTAAAGTAAAAGTTCTGTTGAAAAATATTTGCAAGTAAATTTGGAATTTGAATCAGTTGAATTTGAAATCGATTTGAATAATTAAATTCGGCAATGTAGATATTCTCGAAAAAAGCTCCTAAAAATAGCATCTAATAGATAAATATGTAAAATAGTTTTTAGACGATGTTAGATAGGTGTATATAGTCATACATGAATTTCGGTAAAGTGCAACTTACTACCCAAACATATTGCATGAAAAGGGAAGTGAGTTCTTGAATAAGGAAAATATTGAAAGAATCAAGATAAAACAATAGCAGAAACAGAAACCGTAAAATACAAATTGTAATCTGAGTTAAGAATTTTAGTATAAAAAAGAATAGTCTAAACGCAGTGTAGAATTGGTGAGTATTCTGAAAACTGGGATTGACACTTGAATCACAATAAATGATTAATTAAAAGTGTGAATTCATTTAAGTACTCACAAATTAACTGAAGTAATGAATCTTTCGGCCCCAATCCCTTAGATTCATACTTCTGATAGTTTGCGAGTACACATTCATATCTAGGATCGGAACCGAAATTCGTCATCAGAGGGATCCAGTACAATTTAGATTTCCTTTCCAATAATTGAGATAATTTTAATTAAAGTAAGTACTGGTCGGGCCAAGCCTCCAAGAGACCCGAATTTCGGATTCATTTAATTGTTGCACAGATATAATTAGAACGCATAAGAATATAAAGAAATAAAATAAAATGCAGCAGTGTAAAGTAGGGTAAGTAAGGGCAATTTGTGCCCAAGTAACTAAGACCAGACGGGACTAGCCCGTTAATTATGACCAAGGAGGTTAACAACACAATTAATTATATACATACAATTATTCCTCTTGTGGTTAGTGCCAACAACAAAATGATGAGAAGGAGTTAGTGTGTAGGTGATGAATAGTGTGGAAATCATTAGTAGCATTAGTAAAGGGTGCTGATCCTCGAAAAACGAAGGATCTGTAACTATGTCTAAGGCTTGATAACCTTTAATTATGACAGAATGATATGGTTTGTAAGTGGTTATAAATTTTCAAAAGCTAAATTAGATTGTGGTGATCCTCGTAAAACGAAGGATCTGTAATTATGTCGATGGCTAGATAGCCATTAATTATGACAGCAGAATGAGGTAGTGATCTTACTAGTATGTATACTTTACTGTATCTGGCTGATGTGTATTGAACCATCAAATTTTTTGTGAATCCAACTGTTTTTTAAAAAAGTTGTATTGAACACTTGTTTGAAATACTTCTTTGAATAACCTCTTGCTAGAAGATTTTCTCTAAGTTCTTTCAACTGTGTTACAAAAAATTCGCGGGTGCTGCAAATAGTAGCCGCTCTGGTGATTTGGTTTTCTATCATATTTTTGAAGACAGAGCTGGAAATGTTAGTGGATGGAGGTGGAAAACGGTTTATACTGAAATTGAATTCTTTTCTTTTGTCGTATAAATCTGTTTCAAAGGTATTGTTATTTAGACTAATCTTCAGATCTAATACATTAGCTTGAGTATTATCTATATTTACTTTATTAAGTTCTAACTCATGAGGGTACATGTTATTTATAGTGAGGTCAAAAATGTTTTTATCATTGAAGGTGGTCATGTCATCTATATATCTGCGTGTGTTCGATAATAGCTCTGTTCTTGAGGTATTCTTTTCATTTAATATAAAATTGTATTCGAAATGATGCAAAGTGATATTTGCTATAGTTGGGGCTGAATTCGTATCCATTGGAATTCCAATTTGTTGTTTAAAAATTTTTTCTTCTATGTTAAAGTAAGTGTTGTCGATTAGGCATTTAGTCATGTCTATTACATCATAATAGTCAAATGTAGGGTATTTAGGTTCTCCATTTCCCCAGTATACTTTGTTGTATCTAAGGTGTAGTTTGGTGTGTAAAGTGTCCTTAACTAAATCTGAAATTGCTTGATTAATTGTAGTATGTTCTAATTTAGTATATAAAGTAGTAAAATCGTATGTGTTTACTGACTCAGCGGAATGTGTTTTATTGAGGCAATTGATAATGTCTAATATAGGTTTGTTGTTATCAATTACCCAGAAGGGGTTACATTTGTATTTGTGCGCATAGATATTACAAATTTTCTTTCTTTTGTAAAAAAGTAATTTCAGAATATTGTCCAGGGTTTGAGAGAGATGTTTAGTTGGTGCGTGCTTACTAGCGATAATTGTTCTGAATTTAATAGGGGTCTTGTGAAATTTGGGTATTATATACATGAAAGGTAGCTTGAAAGGGGCTGCAGCATATTTTAATTTATCGTTTATGGTTTTTATGTTATTGATAATGTCAGATTCTGTCTTATTGTATATTTCAATGTATGTGTTGTTGTTATTGGTATTGTCGACTAGACCCACCTCTTTTAGAATAGAATATATATAAAATTGTTTACATATCATAGAGAAATTTTCAGGAGCTTTGCCGGTTAAAGTGAATACGAAGTGCTCGTGTAAGTTACTAATGCTTGCTTTAATGTCTGTAATCCGAATATTAGTGGCAATACTATGATTGAGTGGGAGATGTTTGAGATGGTCTTTTACCATTTCGCTTACATACACAGCCCAATCTCTTAATTTATCTATATCCCACTTATATTTCTTATTTAGTTTATTAATATATTTAATTAAAGATTGATCTATTGCGATCTGCGAACAATTAGTGTCTTTAACAGTGGGAAGTCTATATTTTGGTCCATAGTTTAATAGTTGTTTGACCTGACTATCTTCTATTATGTCAAAATTAGAAGTTATAATGTGTTTATGATATTGATCTTTGTTATTAGATGTGTTACATTTGCATGTAAAACCATATTTATGGTGGTTAACTAAAAATTCAGTACAATTTAAGTTAGTAATTACTTGGCGATAATTTAAAATAAAAGTAGATATAGGATTATCATAGGAAAAGAATACGCGGGGGTTTCCAGCATTAGTCTTAGAATTGGGATATGGCCATTTGTCTTTACAAGTTTCAAATATAGTATTGACTTTTATTTGGTCTAATTGTTTACTGTGAAAAGGAATAATAATATGCTCCCGATTTTTTGTTTTGGAAATGTTTTGCGAGTATTTAAGTTCTGTTCTGAATTCTGTAATGTCCTTGATAAAATCATAAAGAACGTGGTTTTTGTAATTTTCGTTGAAGATTGCAATAGCCTTTATGCCATTCCAATCGATTGTATATATTTAATAAATGAAATATTTCTTTTTTTGGTATGAGCATGTAGGGTGTCTAACATGTAGGGAGTTAATATGTTGTGATATTTATTTTTACGGTTGGTGCGGCATTTTTTGCTATTGGCTTTTGAGTCATCAGGTATCATTAAGTTGCGAAGTACGGAGGTTTTTGGATTTAAGTCATTTAATCCATAGGGATACTTAGTTTTTAATCGTTTTATCCAATATTTTTCCCTATCTCTACGATACTTAGTGTCGATTTCCTTTGAACTGCTTTTGGGTAAGATTTCTATAATCTGGACGGAAAAAGATTTACAGGTCCCCATATTAAAGTGTATGGCTAATCTTTTGCAACTGGCTTTTTGTGTGTTCTTTAAAATATTTCTATGCTCTGACACACGTTTGGAAAATTGTCTTCCCGTTTCACCAACATATTGAGCACCACATTGATCACAGGTTATGAGATATATTAACATTGTGACTTCTGCACGATGCAGTCATCACTATGGCGGGGGAAGTGATGTCGAAATCTCTTGTATTATACTGACTTCGTACAGTGCTACCTTCTGTGAAATGAAGACAGCATTTACAGTTTCTCTGTAAACATTTGACACCTGTTGTTTTAGTTAAGTTTGCGTTGCTATAATTTTTATTAGAGTGATGAGTAGATATATCACTGCTCCCAGAGTCGCGTCGTAGGGGTCGCCGAGGTCCAAATCCGGAATCCACCTGTTGGGGCATGTATCCTCCTCCCCTGCTACGGAGCCCCCGGAGGCATTATTCGTATGAAGACTTGCACGTATACATATTATCAAGAGTACATATATACATAAGAGTATGACAAGCGTCGTACGCTATGTATTATCAGGTCGCTACATCCTCTGCACGCTATCGGCTTACCCTCCCCCCCCCATAAATCAGACCCCCTTATCAAAGGAAATTCGAACGCTTAGACTGCACGCTAAAGCTCGAAAACACAACTAAAGTCTGACCAAAAAATGTAGGGAGCGAAATTGTTTTGTTTATACTGAACTACCGGTACATTTTTGCTGCAGCAATGTATATATTTTTTGAACCGTCATGGCAAGAACTTTCTTTTGGTAGAAAAAATTTTTTAAAAAAATTAAAATTCATCAAAAGAAGCCGATTTTTTAGGTTTTGAAAGATCAGTAGAAGTCAGGAACTAGCCGTTCGGCGGAAAATTAGCCCATGTCCTAAACATATGGAATTCCGAATATCAGCTGATTTCGTCAAAAATTGTGACAGTTATTCAATTTTTTCGATTTTCAAAATCCTTTGATCTTTGCCGCTTTTCCAACTTTGACTGGCCATTACTCGCGACTCACTCATGCAAAAATTTTTTAATTGGATTTTCAGGACCGCTTACGTGTCAGCTTTCATGTGATCTATGTGGTTTTTCAAAATTTGAAAATCGATTTTTGCCAAAAATACCGATTTTTGACCCAAAATTTCGACAATGCGAATCCAGCAAAAGTGGGTAAAAATAACATTATCACTAGGGGGGAAAATGCCCTCGACGGGCAACCAACTTGGTAGAATAGGGAAAAACTTGAATGTTAAATACACGGTGCATGGTTACAACTGAGATTCTGCTGAAGCGGAAAAATGCCGTTTCTCAGAGACTAAAATGACAGAAACCAGCTTTGTGCGCCGAATAGGGAATCTACTCGGCGACTAAAATGAAAGAAACCAGCTATGTGCGCCGAATAGGGAATCTACTCGGCGACTAAAATGAAAGAAACCAGCTTTGTCGCCGAATAGGGAATTCCCTCCTTCCGCCCTATTCGCGCGAACTTATCGTCTTTCGGGAGGAAATATATAGGTATATAATTACTCTGTTAGAAACTGCAAACGTAAGCATTGCGCTCAATATGACATTTCCCGTACCGGTTGCGTGGTGACTAGGGTGGCGCTAGATTAATTTCTTTTTGAGCTACCTGATCCGAAAATATTTTATGCATACAACCGCTAGCAGGACCAACAGAAAGCAACAATAAGTATATGCAGTTTAAACAATTTGTGGTCGACAGTCCTTGTGCTAAAACATATACAATCAATCGCATTTCATTTTATATAATGTTTGATTGTATCAATTCTCGGCAAGATCAGCACAGAGCACACCTATATATATATGTATGCTCTCAATGTTTCTGATAGCACATCGAAAACAGCGTATTTATGTCTGTGAAAACCTTGACTTACGTAAGTGCTTGATAAAACTGTTGTTTTGCATTCTGAAGTAATTCTGACATTCTGAAGCTCTCTCATTATTCAGCAAAGCAACACATAACAGGCTTCAAAGTTCGCGCGAATAGGGCGGAAGGAGGGAATTCCCTATTCGGCGACAAAGCTGGTTTCTTTCATTTTAGTCGCCGAGTAGATTCCCTATTCGGCGCACATAGCTGGTTTCTTTCATTTTAGTCGCCGAGTAGATCCCCTATTCGGCGCACAAAGCTGGTTTCTGTCATTTTAGTCGCTGAGAAACGGCATTTTTCCGCTTCAGCAGAATCTCAGTTGTAACCATGCACCGTGTATTTAACATTCAAGTTTTTCCCTATTCTACCAAGTTTGTTGCCCGTCGAGGGCATTTTCCCCCCTAGTTTCGCTTATTTTTCCGCTGCAAAGAAAATCATGTCAGAGAAGTTGCATATATACACAATGTAAGCAAAGCTAAGCTACCGCAAACAGGCTGGATGAAAACGGTCTAGTTCAACTGAATGTATTTGCTGAAACGGAAAAATGCCTGTTAATAGCCTTTGCAGAACTTTATACACGGTGCGTCCTCTTAGGATGGAAGGCCACTGTTCATGGCCTCTACAGAACATTATACACGGAGCGTTATCTTAGGCTGGAAGGCCACTGTTAATAGCCTTTGCAGAACTTTATACACGGTGCGTCATCTTAGGCTGGAAGGCCACTGTTCATGGCCTCTACAGAACATTATACACGGAGCGTTATCTTAGGCTGGAAGGCCACTGTTCATGGCCTTTTCAGAACTTTTTACCCGGTGCGTTATCTTAGGCAGGAAGGCTATTTTAAAAGCCAACCAGCACCGTAACCTTGGATATGCAGTTATATAGTCAAGCGGGGAAAAAACCCACTTTTTTTCTTGGACCAGAACTTTCGACTGGTTTGGGTTAGCACGACTTTGATACTATATTTAATTAGGGTTTGCCCTAAGCTTTTGAATGAGGTATAGTTTGTCTCTCTAGACCCTGCCGTTATGGAGAAATTAAAGTTTTCCGTGTCGGGAAAAAAACCCAATGCGGGAAAAACCCATCGGCGGGAAAAAACCCACCCGGATTTTTTGCTGGAAGCGTGCCAGAACAATTTTGACGGTGCCATTCGAAAGAGCGGGTTGTTTTTAGTAGGTCTACATCGAAAAATACCAACATTTTTGAAAAATTTCAGAAAAAATTGAATTTTGAAAATTTTGTATGTTTAACACGTAAACATAGGCAATTTTGGAAATTTTTTAAAAGTTTATTTTTGGCAGTTTAAGCATCCTATCGTGTAGAAAACGTGTTTTTCCTGTATTTAGAGCCAAACTAGACCCATTTTAAGGCAAAAATAAGCATTTTTGGCCAAAATTGAAATTTTGGCTTGAAATGGCACCATGTCCGATTTAGACCCCCTGGACCACCCATAACAGAACGAACCCGGGTAAAACCTATACCAATTTAATCTATAGGCTCTATTAAACAAATGTATGTATTAGATTGACCTTTCCTGCTAACGGTTAGAAACATATTCAATTTTGAAAAGTGGGTTTTTTCCCCGCCGATGGGTTTTTTCCCGCCAACTCTAGGTCACCCCCAGGTCGCACCGGAGGGGTTAGAGCAGTGTGGCATATATCATCATGAAGCCCAACAGATGCCCTACACATACATACAATCCGCTTTGGTCTAGGTCTTGCCAGTAGTTCAGGGTGGCCAGCCAAAGTTTGCCAAATTTCGGCACTTGGACGGACCAAAATTTTCGAAAATTTCAAAATCCCAAAAAATTTGCAGGGAAGCAGTGGGAACAACAATAATGCAGCCTCTAGGGTTATTTTTGACGCTCTTCAAGATAGGCTATTAAAATCCTATATAGCTCATACCGGTAAGCCCACACTGGAGGTGGGTTTTTTCCCGCATATTAAAATGGGTTTTTCCCCGCTTGACTATATATACATGACAAAAGTTGCTCTGCTCATTTTGGGCTTTCATTTAAAACCAAATTTGACAACTTTTGGAAATTTTGATTTTTGACCAATTAGGACCCCTTGCCAGGGCGCCACAGGTCGCTAGAGACCAGTTTGGAGGGGTCCTCCAATGAGATAAAATGTTCGCCTCACCAAGGGCTTTCATTTGATACCAAACTTGAAAACCTTTCAAAAAATTGATTTTGGACCGGTCCGGACCCTGGTCAGGGCGCCACAGGCCGCTGGGACCAGTTTGGAGGGGTCCTCCAATGAGATAAAATGTTCGCCTCACCAAGGGCTTTCATTTGATAGCAAACTTAAAAATTTATTTAAAAAACCGATTTTTGACCAGTCCGGACCCTGGTCAGGGCGCCACAGGCCGCTGGGTCCACTTTGGAGGGGTCCTCCAATGACTGAAATTGTTCGCCTCACCAAGGGCTTTCATCTGATACCAAACTTGGCCACTTTTGGAAAAATCGATTTTTGGCCATTTTGGACCGGTCCGGACCCTGGTCAGGGCGCCACAGGCCGCTGGATCCACTTTGGAGGGGTCATCCAATGACAAAAAATGTTCGCCTCGCCAAGGGCTTTCATTTGATACCAAACTTAGCCACTTTTGGAAAATTCGATTTTTGGGCATTTTGGACCGGTCCGGAGCCTGGTCAGGGCGCCACAGGCCGCTGGGACCAGTTTGGAGGGGTCCTCCAATGAGATAAAATGTTCGCCTCACCAAGGGCTTTCATTTGATAGCAAACTTAAAAAAAAACCGATTTTTGACCAGTCCGGACCCTGGTCAGGGCGCCACAGGCCGCTGGGTCCACTTTGGAGGGGTCCTCCAATGACTGAAATTGTTCGCCTCACCAAGGGCTTTCATCTGATACCAAACTTGGCCACTTTTGGAAAAATCGATTTTTGGCCATTTTGGACCGGTCCGGACCCTGGTCAGGGCGCCACAGGCCGCTGGATCCACTTTGGAGGGGTCATCCAATGACAAAAAATGTTCGCCTCACCAAGGGCTTTCATTTGATACCAAACTTAGCCACTTTTGGAAAATTCGATTTTTGGGCATTTTGGACCGGTCCGGAGCCTGGTCAGGGCGTCACAGGCCGCTGGGACCAGTTTGGAGGGGTCCTCCAATGAGATAAAATGTTCGCCTCATCAAGGGCTTTCATTTGATAGCAAACTTAAAAATTTATTTAAAAAACCGATTTTTGACCAGTCCGGACCCTGGTCAGGGCGCCACAGGCCGCTGGGTCCACTTTGGAGGGGTCCTCCAATGACTGAAATTGTTCGCCTCACCAAGGGCTTTCATCTGATACCAAACTTGGCCACTTTTGGAAAAATCGATTTTTGGCCATTTTGGACCGGTCCGGACCCTGGTCAGGGCGCCACAGGCCGCTGGATCCACTTTGGAGGGGTCATCCAATGACAAAAAATGTTCGCCTCACCAAGGGCTTTCATTTGATACCAAACTTAGCCACTTTTGGAAAATTCGATTTTTGGGCATTTTGGACCGGTCCGGAGCCTGGTCAGGGCGCCACAGGCCGCTGGATCCACTTTGGAGGGGACAGGGGTCCTCCAATGACAAAAAATGATCGCCTCACCAAGGGCTTTCATTTGATACCAGACTTGGCCACTTTTGGAAAAATCGATTTTTGGCCATTTTGGACCGGTCCGGACCCTGGTCAGGGCGCCACAGGCCGCCGGGTCCACTTTGGAGGGGTCCTCCAATGACAAAAAATATTCGCCTCACCAAGGGCTTTCATTTGATGCCAAACTTGGTCACTTTTGGAAAAATCGATTTTTGGCCATTTTGGACCCGGTCCCCGGTCCGGACCCCTGGCCAGGGCGCCACAGGGGTCCGGGCGAAACCTACTATAGCCTATGCTGTAATGCTCCCGCACCCCACCCCAAACCCCAAATAAGAGAGACCTGCTCACTGTAGATATTTCTGTAGAAGAGGTTAAAGTTGGAGTTGCGACACGGTAGGGCCCACCACCATCAGGGTGCCCCCCAGCCACATGGATAGGTCCTAGAGCGAAACTAATGGGCCATTTAGATTCACCATATAGGGGTTCCTATTCGAATACGAAACCTCAGCCCAGCAGCTCTTATGTATAGGGCTGCCTACTCCGTAGGCCCAGACCCCCCCCCTTTTACACACTAACTTTTGACCCCTGGCCAGGGCGCCACAAACCACCGAGCAGCACCATCTCACTTCCCGGAGCTCTTCACCCTTGGGCCATGCCACATGAGCCATATGAGAGCCCGGCTTCGCTCGCTGCGTTCTATTTCGAAGTGCAATTATTTTCGGACTTAGTTTTTTTCGGGGGTCACCTAGGGGGTCCCCACCGGGGGGGGTGGGGCCATCTGGGGGGGTCCGGGAACCGCGGAAAGTAATTTCCCCGGAATTGCGGAACTTTTTGTACAAAAAAACCCTAAAATAGTACGGCTCTGAAGGGTCTTCCGACCTGCACCCCTGGGGGGAAAAATGGAGAGAAACGCGACCTGCGCGGGGGGCCAATTTTCATATCTCAAGATCTACCAGGCCGATCCGGCTGAAATTTTCACAGCATGTACCCCTGCCCACAGGCTCTTCACACACCAAGTTTGAGCCTGATCGGTCCACTCCTCCGCTGGCCACAGGCCAAACAATGTCCAGATTATATATACACATTGCGTCAAATTTTCCCTATTCTAGGGGGGGGGGCGCTAACGCGCTCCCCCTAATAAAGTTTAATCTAAGCTGAATCCAACCATATAATGTTTTTATGGCTACGGCTTAAATTGCCTCAGCAACGAATTTTTAAACAATTTCCTATTTCAGCTGATTTCTGACAAGTTGTGCTATATTGTGCATTGATTTGCCGCAAATAGTGTAAACTAGCCAAAAAGCGGCTAAAAAGCGAAATTGTTTAAAAATTCGTTGCGGATGCAGTATAAGTCGTAGCCACGAAAACTTTATATCGTTGGATTCAGCTCAGATTAAACTTTATGATAATATTATTTTTACCCACTTTTGCTCCATTCGCATTGTCGAAATTTTGGGTCAAAAAACGGTATTTTTGGCAAAAATCGATTTTCAAATTTTGAAAAAACTACACAGATCACATGAAAGCTGACACGTAAGCGGTCCTGAAAATCCAATTAAAAATTTTTTGCATTGAGCGAGTCGCGAGTAATGGCCAGTCAAAGTTGGAAAAGCGGCAAAGATCAAAGGATTTTGAAAATCGAAAAAATTGAATAACTGTCGCAATTTTTGACGAAATCAGCTGATATTCGGGATTCAATATGCTTGGTAGGACATGGGCTAATTCTCCGCCGAACGGCTAGTTCCTGACTTCTACTGATCTTTCAAAAATTAAAAAATCGGCTTCTTTTGATCAATTTTAATTTTTTTAAAAATTTTTTCAACCAAAAGAAAGTTCTTGCCACGACGGTTCAGAAAATATATACATTGCTGCAGCAAAAATGTACCGGTTGTTCAGTATAAACAAAACTATTTCGCTCCGTACATTTTTTGGTCAGACTTTAGTCAGTTGGTTCAAAGTGCGTCTGTTGTGTGCAAACATAGCGGGCGCATTTCTTTGTCAATTTATGGGGGGGGTCAGCCGATACCGCGAATCGGATGTAGCGAGCTGATAATACATAGCGTATGACGCTTGTCATACTCTTCTTACGTATTATGTACTCTTGATATTATGCAATATGCATATACGTAATTACATACTTACAAACTGTGCAACATTATGGTTAAAGCTTAAAAACACTAATTTTCAGTTTTTAAGGGGGTGATTCCTATTGGAGACATCCACTTTGAAATCTTAATACTCATTCATTGCTTGGAGTTAAGAAGTCATTTTTATATCAAAATGGAGCTTAATATTTTCACTTTATAATGAATACAATGATACTAACTTCAGTCTTCGGAAACTATTTTCCTAGATTTTCGAAGTACTTTAATTTTTCAGATTTTTTGCAGACTAAAGTAAATTTTTTCGTGAGGCATCGGCTGCATCATTCGATTCTACTGTCAAATAGCTGGGGACCCTTTTTTAATTATCATGAAATCACTCTTCGTTATGAAGAAATTAGCTAAAATGTTTGCGCAACCTGGATTTTGCCTACTTTTCCCAACTTTAGCAAGCGGCCACTTTAGCTAGAAAGCAGCAATCGGGGCAACTAAAAAAGGGTCCCTGGGTATTTTTGTGTAAAACACGTCCAGTAAGTAGTGGCAACCCTCTAGCTTGCATAGTAAATGCTGCACAATCGCTGGAAAAATTTTGGTCATGTTTTTGCAAAAACTACATTTTTTATGATAGCAGCTTACGGGATTGCAGTTGGAAGAGTATCATGCCTCGGATAATCGGCCTCGACGAGACCTTCAAATCGACACCCGTAGTTAAATTTTAAGGGGGACTCCTTTTTTGTCAGTTTGAAAACGGTATAGTATGTCATTTTCGTAAACAAATTTTGAGGCAGAGCTACGTACGTACGAGGCCAGCTGTAAATCTTTCGGAAGTTTATGATTTTGCAAAAATTCGATCATAGCAGAGGTAAACGGGTCAGACTTAAGGGCCTCAGCCCAAATTTCCTTTGCAGCAAGCATTGGGACTGGGTGACCCGGACCATCAACGGGGCCTTCATCATCTACAACGTCATCTAACAGAGCAAAAAGATATTCTGGAATTTTCGGATATTCAGCAAAAACCCCAGCAATGGCAGGCGGATTACGTGACAATGCATCCGCTGCCCCGTTGACTGACCCTGGTTTTTGAATAACGCGAAAACGAAATTGTTCGATGAAAGCACGCCAACGGGCCACCCTCCCTTCAGCCGTCTTAGGTTTTGCGGTATCACCCATTCCAGGGCCTGATGGTCCGTGATCACTGCCAAAACCACTGCACTGAACCACGAACCACTGCCAAAACTGTTGAATCCCGGGTGTTCCATTCAGCTCTCAATTGATCAGGGGTGAGCAAATCGTGGTTCATTGTACCCATATAAACTTTATTCTGAGAACGAATGATATCCCACGAAAAAGCTTTCATAAAATCAGTACCTAGCAGAATATCCCTGTAAAAATCGGGAGCTACGTGAAATTGCCACCCGAACTGAATTTGCCCAACTTTAAAAGGCAAAAACGCTTTCCCTGTTAATTTCAAATAATCACTTCCCGGTGTACGTGCTTTGATTGGATCCGGGTAATTAACCACGATTTCTGCGCCCGCCCTGAGGAGACGTTCAAGGCCCCCCGTACTGATAATCGAAATGGACGCTCCCGTATCTACAATCGCAACCAATTTTTGACCATTGACATCAATCAAAATTGCTGGAGTGTTTTCACCCGCTGCTAGAACAGATTCAAGGTCAATTTCTGGGACATCCCCCGGTTCTGCGAGAGCTGAATGGCCCATTAAATCAGAAATTTGCACTACACAATGAGGACTTACCTGTGAGGCTGGTGTAGCCTCTGTTTCTGGAGGAAGAACTTCCTCACCTTGGTCCTCCTGGGCCCAATTTGTGGCCTCAGCTGGTGCAGGTTCTTGGACAGGTGGTTCGGACGGGGCTGTATAGGGAGACCCTGGGCCCGCCAAAATAGGAGAACCCCCCGCACACCACGAGTCCGACGGCTCAGCTTCATTCATCCAAATATTATTTGAGTCAAACTTATTTGGCCATAAGCGAAGAAAAAGATCAGTCATATCCCCGATATGCAACCGAATAGCGTCAAAATATTTATTCATGAATTCGTGAGTTTGGCCATGAATGGCTGCCAACGTAGAAAAATTCCGATGGAGCAACTGAAATTTTTGAGCCACTTGATGTTCGACTGAATCGGCATCAAAAGATAGATTTGCCCCCAAAACCTGTTCCGGAGTTTCCTCCGATTGATTTGTGAGGCCTAAACGTTCGTAATCGGGCTCAATCTGTAGCATATTGACCGAAAGCTGATTAACCATCTGATTTACCTGTTGAGCCGTCGGAGGTGGAGCAGTTTGGGGGTTTCTACCCCCTCTTTTAGGCTGGGCCCCGCCCCCTACCGGACCATGAGAAGTTGGAAGAAAATTTGCATTCAAACAGGGAGGACCGGAAGCTCTCGCCCCCGCCCCCAGAAAACGCGGCTGACCCGCCTGCAAAGGCACCCGCGGGCGCGCCACAGAACCAGGAGCCGCCACACCTTGTGACTGCCACTGAGACTACAGCAACGGCTGAGGCTGGCTCTGCGCAGCATGCTGCCACGGAGGCAGATACTGCTGAGGGGCCGCCGCATAACCCGGGGACTGTGGCACCTAAAAAGGAAACCTAGCTATTCCTAGCTAAAGGAACTTCGGTAGATCTTTTTATTCTTATGTTTTTATAGTTTTGTTTAGGCTTGGCCTTGAGTAGAACTCGAGTTCCAAGCCCTGTTTTGTTGTGGCTAGCAAGCAGAGCTTGCTAGCAGTTTTTGGCTTTGACTTTTGGATCTTATGTAGTTGTGTGCATTAGTTTTGCTAGCTTAGGCAGTTGAAATAAAGCTTGCTTCTAGACAAGCTGCGTGTTGAGTTCGGTCTGCTACATAGATTTTGGCATCCCTGGCGGGGTCATGCTGTGGATAGTATACCGGCTGAGGAGGCATCTGAGGGTAGGCCCCCACCATGTCAACTTGCGCCTGAGTATTTTGATTATTCCGACCTTTATAACCCGGAGGGGCTTTGTGTCCTTGTCCCAACAGCGATCCGGATGATGCCCCCGCTTGTTGCAGTGACGGCAAGGAGGGAAGCGTTTTTCTTTTCTTCCTCCATTTCTTTGAGTTTGTCCAGAAATTTGGCTCAAACCAGTCCTTCATTTCCCGCAGCTCCAGCCTAGTCGCAGGAGTCGAATCAAGGGGGGCAGCCCCGTCTCTGGAGGAATTCTGGGCGCCAACATGAAAGACTGGGGCAGCGAAAGCTTGTTGATCTGCCAATCCAGGTTTTGAGATCCGTGATTCCAATTTATCTAGGATACGTAGGATTTCGTCCAATTTGGGCTCACCTTTCCCGAAGTTGGATGCCAAAGCCGTAGTATATTCCGAACGAATGCCGTCAAAAAGTTGTTGTACGCAGTGCCTGTCCCGATCTGCCTGTGATGGCCAAATTTCCAAGGCTTGTGATTGCAGCTCCGACACGTACTGGCGGACGGTTTCCCCAGGCTGCTGGACTCTTTGAGCAAAGCGATGGAATTTTTCCGAAACTGATTGTTGAGGCTTCGGAAACTGAGCCGACATCATACGTATGAACTCATCTAATGACTCAACAACCTTAGGACCAACCTTCGAAGCAAAAGAGAGAGCCTTACCAGACAGTTTGTTAAACATCAGACGGGCCCACTGATCTCGAGGGATTCCTTGCACAGTAGCTGCTGAAACAAACTGTGGTAACCAATCTTCAAAATACTCCAAGGTTGGCTCAAAACGAGGGATGTCATGTAAAATTGCCATATACGTACGATAAAGTTGAGCATTATGGCGTCCAACAGAAACATCTGTAGCGTGCATAGTAGCCGGAGTAGGATGAGGCCTCGACCGAGGACGAGCCCCCCCTGAGTGGTCAGTAACCACCCGACAAACTGCCTGGTCTGGCTGCGTCGAATTTGAGGCCTGTTGGTCCGCCGGCTGTTGAGTCGGGGGAGGAGTCTGCTGAGAAGCAGGCTCTGGCGGATTCAGATAGTAACCATAATTCTGCGGCGTACCCGGCACAGGGTCCGGATACATGGGAGCCAACTGAGGCTGCGACTGTTGAGATTCAAAATATTGCTGTTGATTCGAGTCAAAGTACAAATTCGGATCATAATAGCCATACTGAGCATAGTAGTAGTAATTTGGATCATAATGCGTCTATCAAAAGATTCTGAGTACACCACTATAGCGAGATTCCGCGGATGCGACCTATGAAAAACTTGTGAGCGGAATTCCAGGAAAATTTGAAAGCTTAAACCCAGATGGCGTGATTCCTACCGAGTCAGCCGGCTTTCGTGGAAATACCGGCGCCTTAGTTTTTGCCAGCAGGATCCCCTGATAGAAGCGGTTTTTTTCGTTATGATCGAAATGCAAATTCGGATCATAGTAGCCGTACTGCGCGTAATAGTAGTAATTTGGATCGTAGTAACCGTAGCCATCAGCCTGAGGACCGCCCGCCTGGTACGGCGGAGTCTGCTGTTGCTGCGGCTGCGGTCCAGGCACTGCGTGTGACGTAGATCCAGGATTAAACTGACCAGGTCCATTCTGTTGGGGAGGCGGAGCATTTGGCTGAACAGGAGGGGGCCATGGGCCGGAGGAGGGGCTGAAGGCTGCGGGATAGCATTTTCTGGCCGCTGATTCTGCTGAGATTGATTGTGAGTAGAAATCATTGTCGTCTGGCCAGTGCCATATGAATATTGAGACTGAGGAGAGACTGGAGCTCCCCCTCCATTCGACTCCGACTGGACATGGCCGGCCACTGAGACTGAAGGACCGGCGTGAGTAGCAGCAGGGTCGAACCCCCCGCAAGCCCTCCTGATTCCGGTAGAAGTCCAAGAGAAGCACGCCGCTCCGCAACAAGCTGATCTGTGAATCTGTCTACCATCCCCTTATAAAAATCTGAAATTTTTTCCAAACGCCGAGGATGTCCCCGAGGGAGCTCACGAATTTCCGGGTCCCGCACGACAGCAGCCGCCGCCGCGAAAATTTCCTCCTCAGATGGTAGTACAGTCTGAAACGGGGGAACTGCCGGACCCCCCGTTTCTTCCGACGGAGACGTAATAACAACACACACCTGTTCCAAGCCCGCAGCCGAAGCTGAACTTTCTCCCTGAATTTCTGGAGTGGGCGTCGGGGGAAGGGGGGGTTGGGAGGAATTTTGGGGGGTTCGCCCCTGT
>JASAND010020079.1:0-17330 GCA_030248195.1 Trissonchulus latispiculum | reverse complement strand
GGTAGGAATGGGGGGGACCTCGAATGGGGGTGGGGGGGGTAAGGCCGCCGAGTGGGCCTCCCAGGTCAAACTAAGCCAGTCAGCTGCCATACTCTTATGTATTATGTATGCACTCTTGATACTACTAATTAATAAGCCACTAATTAGGTATATAATAATCAGCAACTGCAGACCTGTTCTCTGAAAACTGGGATGTGCTCAGAAAATCCCAGATTCTGAATGAACTGGACCACCTCCTCCACTGACCAGGAGTCGGCTCGCTTGGCCGCAGCGGCGAACAGATCTTCCTTCCCGTGGGTCAGAAGGTCAGTCCTGAAAATATGCAAATTAGGTTGACTGATTAGCACGCACACTGAGAGCGATTTAGACTGGGCTGTTTCCGCTTTTCTTCTGCCTGACAACAGAATGCTCAGCTATGCAAACTATAAATATACACAATAGGCTAGCATAGTGTTCAAGTAAAAAACAAGATCCCCCAAAATAGAAGGGGTCGGACTTTTTTCACGAAGTGAGATACGGACCGTGATGTCAAAAAACAGTTACATCACACAAATGTGTGACAGTTAAAGAAATTCTAAACTGTGTACTTTAAAGGTCATCTAAGCTAACACGCAATTTTTACGCTCAATCCGTCTATATTCTTTAGAAATTTTGTGGAAAAGCTCTGACCACCCTAGAAAATCAGTTGACTCCCAAAACGAACCGAACACCTGCAAAAATTTAGAAATCACAAAGAAATTCGGAGTAGTGTAGCGCTTCTACCAGGGCTGATGGACCAAGACGAAACCGAGGACAAACCCAACCGGGAGTCGTCAGGCACTCTGTACCCACGAAACCAGGACCTAGAAGAGAGAAGGAAGAGGGAGGTTCAGCTTTCCATTGAGGATTGAAAATAAAAAAGTGGCTGTGCCAGGGATCGAACCACGTCCCTTCTGATCCCGGGACAGACGTGTTAACCACTACACCACAGGGCCATCAGCTGAACTCCCATATCAAGCTTATCAAACATTCCTATGCTAGCTTCCCTTACAGTAAGAAGATTTCGGTGACCACAAGGACTACGTAACACCCCCAAAACGGGTTAAGAACCCCCGAAAAAATCGGGGGGTATAAGTACTCACAGCTGCAACTCTTCCAGTCGCGAGACAGAGGCCTGCGTCACTACATCGCTGACAGACTTGACCGGGTGAAGGAGGGCAGAGCAAAGCAATTGGCAGTTTCGCGAGGCGGTCAGAGGGTGCTGCGCTGAGGCGGCGCCCGTGCTGCGGTTGTGAGAGGAGCAGCACGGATCCGCGGAAGTGCCACAGCAGAGGCCCCCGTTGAGAGTTGCGGTGGTGGTGGTGGTGGCGGTGCTAAGATCACAGTCTGAAACAAAAGGAATAAAAAATGGTAACAAAATTGGTCAAAAACTAAGTGTGATAAAAATTTATGATTAAAAATCTTAAAAGATCTTAAATAGAGAAACAGAAACACTAAAAAGAAAATATATAGTAGCAAAATTGGTCAAAAAATGAGTATCGGATTACAAATCTTAACAGCTTAACGGTAACACAAAAGAGTTGGTCAAAAAATGGCCATGATTGAAAATCTAAAAATTATCTAAGTTACGGTAATGAGAAAAGGAAAATAATTACAGTTTGTTTTGGATCGAAAAAATTGTCAAAAAATTAGTGTGATTCAAAATCGAAAAATCATAAGTTACAGCAACTGAAAAAAGCGGTGGTCACAGTTTTATGTAGAAAAAAGTTGATCACAAAATGAACATCATTCACATCCAAAGAACCATACCTATTTACCTACGTATATATATACATATAGCAAGTTACATGTGTAGTTTCTGTGCAACAGAAAACTCAAAGTCAATCCAAAGGAAAATGTTAAAACTCCCTCGCCTAGCAATACTACTGAAATAAGCTGGATAAAAGTTATACTGGAATTACATAATTTTCATATTTTGGAGAGATATGAACTACAACCAGAAAATGGTTAGTTGGTATATGAAACGCCACATTGTCAGTTCGGTGACCGTTGATTAAATCTCTATTTTTAATCAATTGTATACTAGAATAGATACCCCGCTCCGAAATGCTGACCTATTAAGCATTGATTAACTGGAGTGAAGTGAAGTAGTAAAGTAATCGTAAGCAGTTCCAAACAGACATATTCTTCTTTAGCGACTTTGACATGATTTTTTATTCACAGAATTCAAATTCATTGATCAAGCAAGATCAAGATCAAGCATAGGCTTCAGAAAAATTCAGAATTCTGAATATGAGTAATGGAAAGGGGGGAGTGCAAGTTAGTTACCCCCAATTACCAGGTCTTATACTTAACAAACAGTCAAAGCTTAGGAGGTAAATTAGTGGGAGGGTTGCGTAGGGTATCATTTGTCGCACAGGATAAACTTTTTCGTTAACTCTCAAAAGTCATACCTACATAACTTGGATCAGTAGACGTGAACTTGTAACGTAAGACTTTCATATGTTGTATGTGGATACAATTTTGTTATTTCTTATTAATACCATTTTTATCATTTTTATTACTTTTTGTTTCTGCAAGTTCTGAAAACACATTGAAGAAATGAGGCAAGCAAGCTTCCGTAAGCCGCCGGCTAATCGAACGTATCAGATTAGAATTAATCCGCCTTAAAGAAACAGCACCTCGGATTAAACGGACTAAATTTTAATCCAGTTAAGTAAACTAGTTAAACGCATTAAATTTAATCCATCTCCTGAATTTAGCAATTCAGCATCTCCGGGTCTTTAATCCCATTAATTAATTAATTAATCCCATCTTTAATCCCTTAATCCCATCCTAACAATCAATAAGTTAATTTTAATCTAACTTGCTTAATCTCTGTTTCATTAAAGATTAAAGCCCGGTTCACACTGCAATAGGTTTAAGGTTTAAGGTTTAGGGTTTAAGGTTTAAGGTTTAAGTAATTGGGCGGGAAGGTTTAATGAATGTCTGAATATCACGTGATTATTATATCAGCCAGTGTGCACTCAAATCTCCACAGATTTTAAAATTTTTTAGTTCTGTGTACAAGTAAGAGATTCTAGTATGCATATAATGAAAATTATTAACTAAACCTTTCATGTATAATCCAGTGGAAGCTTAAACCTAAACACAGAGTTAAACTATTTTTAACTCGGCTTGCTTAAACCTTAAACCTAAAACCTTAAACCTTCCAGTGTGAACACTTCAGCATAAATCAACTAGTTTAACCTTAAACCTTAAACCATAAACCTTAAACCTTAGACCATAAACTTTAAACCTTAAAACTTAAACCATAAACCTTAAACCTTAAACCATTAACCTTAAACCTTAAACCTTAAACAATAAACCTTAAACCTTAAACCTTGCGCAGTGTGAACCGGGCTTGCTTAACCCGCTCGGGCTTATTTTCTGTAATTTATGATCAAAAATTTAATACTTGCGTTGATTAAAGTTGGCGGATTAAAAATTTTATCAGCTGTTTCTTTATAACGGCGGATTAATCGGATTCAAATTAACTCGTTTAAACCGCCGATTAAAAATGATCGTTTAATTTAATCTTTCCAGACAGTTTATAATTCGCCATTAAAGAAAGATTTGTATAGGCGTTGAAAGCTTACACTGGATTGCACCAAAAGAGATAATCTCAAGCTTGAGATTATCTCGAGATTAACTCAAGATTAACTGGAGATTATCTTCACAGAGCATTGTGCCAACTAACGCTGGAGATAATCGCGAGCTCGAGATAATCTCCAACTGCTGATATTTCAATCCTACCCCTGACTAGGATTCAGTCAAGATAATCTCTAGGTTTCCACGAGAGATGCCTGGATTTGAGCCGTTGATGAGCATTTCTTCTATTTGGACAACAAGTTTTGAATATTATTATACTTTATAAACACCATAGCTCACCAAAATTGATCAAGATGCTTTTACAATGGTAAATTAAATAATGCATAATGGTAAATTATATCAATATTTTCAAACAAATTTTAGTTTTATACATATGCAGAAATAAATAAATATGTTTTATACATATATAAGTCAAATATCTTTGTATTTGATTTTCCAAACAATCCTTATTTAAAAGTGCTTAAACTAGATAATATGGTTAAACACAATATATTCCTGGCTGTCGCCGCCCAAGTAAACGTCATTTTGTAGTCGACAGATAACCTTCAAATTTCAAATTTTCAAGTTTTAAAACAAACGAAATGTTGTAGCTTGATTGGTGAAACGGTTCATCACATGACACAAAACAGAAGTTGATTTGTTAATTCTTAACTCCAGATAAGCTCGAGCTTATTAAGCTGTAGATTGGATAATCTCGAACTAATATTGGTTGGTGCAGCAGATAGATAATCTGTAACTCAGACTTAGAAATAAGCTACAGCTAAGTTATTCTTGAACTTGAAGATGATCTCTAGCTTAAGCTAGTGATAGTCTTGATGTTGGTGCAAACCGGCGTATATCTGGCCAATTTTCACTCCATTTAATCGCACACCATTTTAGTCTTTAAAGAAATAGGGCCTTTGAATTAACACTAAGCTTGTGTCTAGCTGATTGGTAAAGCATCCATTGTCCTAAAACCAAAATTTGTACACAGGTAGATTCAGAACCCAACCTCTAAAAGCTAAATTTTTGTGTCTGAGATTTCTTGTGTCATCAGCTCGCTGAGTTAAATATTAATATTAATTAAATATTAATCATTACCTAAGATTTAACTACACATCTGTCGTAAAATTTGACAACAGATACGAAAATTGCGTGATATATACGTATGTATGTATGGCTCGGTTTAACACCGTGATTCTGTTTTTCAACATTTTCACAGAACAAAACTTCCAATCTAACAGCTGTTTTATTTATAAAAAACTGTGTGACAA
This sequence comes from Trissonchulus latispiculum, assembly GCA_030248195.1. NCBI lineage: Eukaryota > Metazoa > Nematoda > Enoplea > Enoplida > Ironidae > Trissonchulus > Trissonchulus latispiculum. The sequence continues at coordinate 12,447 of JASAND010020079.1, read as the reverse complement.
TACTTCGAAAGTGAACCAATTTTGCAAAAATATCTCTTAAGCTATTAAAGAATTCTACTATATACTAGTGTGTGTGTGGTGATTGATGGAAGCATAAAAGCGTGGCTGTACCAGCGTACAGTATGTATGGTGGAAAAATATTGCCTCCTGTAATGATGAAATCCGATCAGCAATTAATTTTTAATATAAGTATTAATTAATTAATTAATTGTTCATCTGTTGCTCGAATAATTTTTTCCAGTGAAGTCTGCGGTATAAACTATTTTTTTCTGATTTCATCTCATTTTATCTTCCACTTTGCCAAGCAAGCTTGTTAAAACAGTTACACCATAAGATACGTAAGGTCATATTTAAACAGGCGGTCTTACATAGGCACATATATATTTATTATAGGTGCAACCTTAACCAAGTATGTACGTTATACGTATCCAATTTCTAGGCTTCTGTATCGGATGCTTAATTAACAGACTCCGCTAATTAAGACAAAAACTACTTTTCGATTCCAAAAGGATCAAATCTGAGTACTACTGTTATATCTTTTCTTCCAAGTTAAAAGTTTGGTGCAAACCGTTAATTCAGGTTTTTGATCTCCCTCCCCGAAGTTTCCACAAGCTAAAATGTTTGGTCTAATGGAAGCATTGGTTGACTGGTTAACATTAATTGTCATTCAATTCTTTTAATTTCGACATTTATATATTTATGCTGTGGTTTCCTTAATTTAAGCCAGTTTAAAAAATATAAAAAGGAAAAATTATATATATATATATATATATATATATATATAAAACCGAAAATGTAGTTCAAACTACACTACGTATAATTAAAAATCAACACAGGCTAATACCGAATCCACTGTGAATTCTTTAAAATACACGCATCACGAAATACTTTAGAATTGAATCACACGCAGATCATTGTCTAACAAAACATTCTCTATTTTCAAAAATTCCACTGTTTCGTAACTCTCCTCTCAGTACTGGTTGGTTACGTACACATTTAGGTTAGATATATCCCATTTTCTTCATTTAGATAGGATACAAGCATATAACGATAAAGTCTAAGATAAGTCCATGGTTTGGTTTTTTTGGTGTTTAGGGAAAGGCTGCCAAGTAGGTAAGATAAGGTATGTACCAAATATCTAACGTATACCTATCTACCGTTAAACAAGACGATCATCTAAGACTTGGATAAACCAGACCCAGCACGTTGTAGATAAGTACAACTTAACCTTTATATACGTATATATAATGAATAAACTGATATTTACATGCAGACAGACAGATATACATCTACGGATTTTAAGATTAAAAAAGAGTAATCCACTTTTCACAAGTACCCCCCTACCCAGACCTCAACGGCCCCTTCTAATAAGTAGAATCCTTCGGGGCAAAAAAGTGCATACGTATGTAAGGTGTAGAGAGAGGGTTAGGGTTAGGCTGTACATACACATCAGTTTTAGGGGTCTTGCACACAAATTGAGGCAATATAGTCTAAATGTTTTTCCAATTAGAAGGTCTGAAGTGCGGCCCCCCCCACATTCAGAGAAGCACAGGGGGAGATGAACCCTAGAAGCTCCTGTTAACTACAAAGTCTCACAATCTTTTTTCCTACCCTAACCTATACCCTATACCTACATCTTGCCAGAGACTCTTTTCAATGTCTTCGTCTTAGCTTTCTCTGTCTCTCTCTCTCCAAATCAAAAGAACAAGTCGTTAAAGGTCAACGATTTCTGTAGCTGCAGCATCAATCTGTAGTAGTAGCAGTAGTAGTAGCAGTAGTAAGTATGTATATAGCAGTAGTCCCCAGTGCAACCAGAAAATAATTTCGGCAGGACAGAATATACATATATATATACGTATATATATATATATATATATATATAAATATATATATATATACTTATATATATATATATATATATATATATATATATATATGCCAAAACATTTGCCGTGGGGGGTCTGAATGCAGAGCCCACGCTCCAGGAGAAGCGGAGACAGTTTCTAATTTCTGACTTTTGGGAAATTTTTGTAGGGTATTCTCAGCAGGTTCAACCACATCAATAGAATATATTTGCTATACTCATTTTTGAGAACCAAACACGTATACGTACGTATGTATGTGATACAAAATGTTAACTAATTTTGTGTGGTCAGGACACTTGCGAAAAAAAACCGAATTTTGCGAAATCAAAAACTTAGCTACAGTATATATACCTTAAATTCAGCGTGGTCAAAATCATGCCCTTTCCAATATATATCTCGTTTGGACAAGTTTTGCGGATTTTTCGGGACCTCGGGGGTGATATTTCATTTGTCGTCGAACGCAACAGGCGCAATCTTCGTAAAGAGACAGCAAAGGTAATATATATACCTCTACAGCATTTCATTTCTTTCTACATTATCCCTGAATAATTTATATCAACTGCCACCAGTACAAAGACAAATACGTACGTTCTATATACGTATGTAACCGACAACCCCCCTCTAGACTTTAAGACATATATAATTTCGTTTTCCGGAGACAAGATAAAACAGATGTCTGCGATTTCTAGGTTCCGCCAGAGATTTTCCCCCTTTTTTAGAACAATAACCTGAACGTTGCTTTGTTCCTTATTTTGAGAGAGAGAGAGAGAGTGGTTCTTTTAGACTAGCAAGAGACTAGACAGACAGAGTTGCATGCAAGAAAAACGGCTCTAGAAAAGTATTTATTCTAATACTTCTCCATAGAGACTTCGTGCCAGAGATGAGTACCGGCCGGTTTTTTTTCAGCTGGCACGTCATGATCCAAAATTTTGCGCGGCCCAGCCCGCAAGCTGACAACGTTCGGCCCAGCCCGCAAGCTGACAAAGTTCGGCCCGGCCCGGCCCGCCAAAAGAAAATGCCAAAATTTTATCAATAATATTACTTATTTTAAAGATTTCATTCAATGCAACATGGAAACGCTAAATTATGCTAGGAAATGTTTAATTTTGCTGTAAAATAAATGTTTAGTTAATTTCTGTGCGAGGGCCGACGGGCCGAACTACTCATCTCTTGTAAGGTACTAGCAAGAGTACATAATATAAGAGTGTGGCAACTGGCAAGCTCTCTCTTATCAGAGCAAAAACTATATATGCTCTGTTCACTAACGGCTGACCCCCTCCCCAAATTGGACCCCAGTGAAGGAACTGAATTCGTCCACTATGTTTGTGTTCTAAAGTTCGAAACAGACACAAATTAGACTTACGCACTGATCGTGTTTTGAGCTTAAGCACAGAAACATAGAGCGAGTGAGCGTACCCCCGTTTGGACCCCGTACCCATATTGGGGCGGAGTGAGAGGGGGTCAATTTGGGGAGGGGGTAAGCCGATAGCGAGCATAGCAAAGTGTTGGCTGTGACTGTATATATAGAGTGTGGCGCCTGTCATACTCTTATAGATTATGTATATATATACTCTTGGTACTAGGAAAGTAATATCTAGTATTTAGATAATTGGTCTTTTCTAGCCACGAGAGCTGTTAAATTTGTGATCGCCGGATGCTTAATATATATACTCCAAAAGTCCTGTTAATTTAATCATACTCCCAGACACTATCTATCGCCGTCGTGTATTGTAAACAAAATATTGGTTAAACTTTGGCTATTATAAATTTATAAATTTGCATGCGGGAATAATTCGACAGGCATAATAGTGCTTTTCCTCTGCGTGCATCCAAGAAAAAATGTGACCATGTTTTACCCTACATTGGGTCCACTAGAGCGGAGAAAAACATGGCGACCAAATTTTCAAATTTTTGCGTATGCTTCAGGAAGGCGTAACTAATGCTTCTACAGGAAACAGAATGCTTTAAAATCATTAAAAACCTATAAATATGCCAACTTGAGCATCAGTGAAGCTTCTAGCTTCAAAATTTGATTTGCAGCATCAACATGCCAGGTTTTCATAAGTTTAAACGGTAAAAATTAAAATTGTCAAAAAACTTAATCAATGATGGGATATTACAATTTCTAACACAAGTAGCTTATTTCTAGCAATATATATTCTGCATATTATATATATATATATATATATATATATATATATATACCCAGACAGGTTATGTATAGGTACGGCGGATTTGGCATTTTGCCAAAAAACCGGGATTGCTGTGAGGTTAGAAGGGTGACTAGGTAGTTTTGCACGCTGAAAACAGCTGAAACAATGCTTTTAAAGCACTCCAAATGGTTGGTTGGTAGAAATCCTTGCCATGTTTTCCCCGTACCATATTTTTTTCTCCGAGTTGCGAGTACAAAATGGACATATCCTGTTACTGCCAAAGCTGAGAGAGGTATTCGAGATGTTTGAATATACGATTGGATAGGTATTTGCAACCGATCCAAATAAATCCAAGCGAAGAAAAAGTTGGAGGCTTCTGCTTACTATTCATGTTCCTTCCCTGACTCTATTCCTTGTTTTTTTGCAAACAGAAAATAGTTTGTAATTCTTGGAATGGAAAATTAAAATTTTTATGATATTGGCGCCCAGAGACACCACAGCTGTAGTTGGCTCAATATGTACGTAGTGAGTGACAAAAGCTATCTACAAAAAGCAATCATCAAAGTGCATTACTTGTGACATAAAATTCCAATGTCCTGTTTTCAGTCTGCAATTTGAGAGGGCAAATTTATAGTCTAAACCAAACTAGCAAATATTGCTTTAACGGTAAAAGTTGTGGTTGACTCTAATCTAAAAGCCTAGATTAATCCAAAGGAAATTATTGAGAACGATTTCATATCATTTACCCTCTTTCAAATTCGCAAAATTATTTGCATTGATTTCTTTTTTCTCGTATTTTCTTTTGTTGATTTGGAATTTGAATTAGTGAATGACTAATTTCCGACTGCAGAAGAACTGAGCCAAATGTCTATTACAGTATTAATGAATGACTAAATGAATGAATGAATGAATGAAGTTGGCACTGCATTAATATTAATTAATAGCTAATGAACGACTATTATACAGTATATATAGGTTTTGGATAATGGATGTTATCTCCTTCTTTCTGCAACAATAAATACGTACTTCATTCACAGACTATAGAACACTTTCTATACAGTTTGTTGTAAACATATTTTTCCACCGGAAAGTTCCTGTTCCCAGCTGTCATATTCCTACATTGTTTCGATTACTCCCCCACCTCAGAAAACCCGTAAAACTTGACCAATTGAGCTAAAATTTGGTATGGGTATGTTTTCGACCGCGCTGAGCTCAAATACCGCAAAAAAATTTTCGACTTAGCGAAATTCTAGTTTTTCAATTCACAAGGGGGGGGGGGGTCCAAGGGTGACGAAAACATTTCTGTCTTTGATTTTACTGAAAAGTTGCAAACATGGGTTTTCTGGGCCACAGAACACGAGTCGGAGTTCATTTTTTTCGATTTAGCTTTTATATACATAGTTACGTAGCTCACCATAAGCTTACAGCTTAAGCTCACACGTTTTAGCTTACACCGAACTACGAAAAGCTGAATTGAAAAATGGACTTGGTGTTCTGCGGCCCAGATATGCCCTGTACACATTTTTCAGCAAAATCGAAGACAAATAAATTTTCGGTTCATCTTGCCCCCCTTTACGAATAAAAAAAATTAAATTTCGCGAAATCAAAAAATTTTGCGATATTTGAACTCAGTGTTGTCGAACACATACCCATACCAAATTTTAGCTCAATTGGTCAAGCGTTTCGAGCGGTGGAGCGGGGTAATAGGGACAAGACCCCTTTGATATTCCTATTCTAATCCTAATATCAGAATTCTAACATTTTGTAATTACATTGGAGGCTTGTAGGAATCTAGTGGGGCCCCCAAAATGGACGAGAAAATGAATTTTTGGCTTGTTGGAAACTGGTGGGGCCCCCAAAATTGGAAGAGAAAATTAATCCTTTAATTGCTCTCCTGCTGAGACATTGGTCTGTATTAAAGAAACGTAGAAAGGTCAAATGTAAAGGTCAATAGTTTGGGGACCCCATCAGATTCTCTAACTGCAAAATTAGTACAAAATATTGAAACTTTCTAAAACAGTAGTTTAAAGGTTAGAGCAATGTTATAAGGTTTTACTATGTTATAATAATAATCATCAAAATTAAAAGTTAAAGCTTCTCGATAGTGTGAATCTCATTAAATGTGTTACTCTTATATATTAAACAAAATTGTGCTAAGTTACACAGTTTATTTTTAGCTTTAAGGACATTACTGTTTTTAGGAATTAATTTAGTTTTAAATTTAAAAAACAATTTTCTGAACATTTTTAATATGTATATACAGTTACAGTAGAACTCCATTAATCCAGGCAACTTAAAACTTACTTTTTTACTTAATTAATTAAATTAATTTCATTTAATATTTGCTTTTTCAATCAGTTTAATTGCATAATTACTTGTCAAATACTTGAATACTGTTCGAATTCCAGAACTATAGAGACTTCTAAATTCATTTGTACTTTTGCACTAACTTTGTAGTTACAGAATCTGATGGGGGCCCCCCAAACCTATTAACCTTTACATTTGACCTTTCCACTTCTCTTTAATACAGACCAAGATCTCAGCAGGAGAGCAATTAAATGATTAATTTTCTCTTCCAATTTTGGGGGCCCCACCAGATTCCTACAAGCCGAATTTTTTAATGTTCTCCTGCTGAGACGTTGGTCGGTATTAAAGAGAAGTGGAAAGGTCAGACTTGAAGGTCATAGTTTAGGGGCCCTATCAAATTCTCTAACTGTAAAGTGAGTACAAAATATTGAACCTTTATAAACATTAACTTAAAAGGTAGAGCAATATTCTATGGTCTTATTATACTAATTTCACAACTAAAAGTTAAAGCCTCTTATAATGCACTAAACGTTTAACTTTTTTATATTAAATAAAATTGTGCCGAAGGTTCAGTCTAATTTTTTAATTTTAGCTTTAAGTTTTTTAGCAAGTAATTTAGTTTTAAATGTAAAGAAACAATTTTGTGAATATTTCCATTATGTCCAGTTACAGCCGAACTCTGATGTAATTCAGGCAACTTAATTCCTTAGAACTTGACTACTGTTTTATTTATTTGTTATATTTTCGCTTTCAATTCAGTTTAATTGCGTAAATAATTGTCAAGTATTTGAATACTGTTCGAATTCCAAAACTGCAGTTTTCCATTTCCAATATTTTGTACTTTTGCACGCATTTTACAGTTAGAGAATTTGATGGGGCCCCCAAACTTATGGCCTTTAAGTCTGACCTTTCCACTTCTCTTTAATACAGACCAACGTCTCAGCAGGAGAGCAATTAAAGGATTAATTTTCTCTTCCAATTTTGGGGGCCCCACCAAATTCCTACAAGCCACATTGGATGTCGTAATAATCCTATTAGTGCTGTGGAATGGATATTACTCAGCTCAGAAAGGTACACTGTAAAAAACTGTACAATTTTTCTGAAATACGAAATTTGCTACATTTTATCCAATGTTGCATAATTAGAAACATATGACTGCTAATTAATAGGTGCAATTATGGTAAATATAAAACGGCTGTTTCTCACCAATTTATTAGACTAAAACAGTCTATAACATCGTCACAAACAAATTTCGGGTCTTGTCTCGATTACCCCCCACCACTCAAAATCCTTAAAACTTGACCAAATGAGCTAAAATTTGGTATGGGCATGTTTTCAACTACGCTGAGTTCAAATATCGCGAAATTTTTCGATTTCACGAAATTCGATTTTTTCGATTTCTAAAGAAGGAAACCAAGGGAAACCGAAAAAGTTTTGTCTTCTATTTTGCTGAAAAGTTGTATATATGTCAAAGTTTTCGGGGTCGTAGAACACGAATCTGAAATCCGTTTTCGATTCATCTTTTCGTAAGCTCAGTATAAGCGTACATCTTAAGCTTAAATCTTGAGCGGGGGTAATCGAGACAAGACCCCAAATTTCTGGTTACTGTTGTCTCGAAAATATTTTATCATTATGTTTCTTTAAAATCTCAAATTTACGTCAAAGCTAAGACAACTTCCTCTTGCAAATACTTAGTGTCACATTACTATACAGATTTTACACTAGTCGGTAACCTGGTGATGTCACATGCATTTCTAAGCATATATATTTGCATACTTTTCTATTTCCAACATTATTAAACCTGGATTTTTCAATCTTTTAATCTTAAACTTTGCTTTCTGTCCAGAAGGGGTGAAACACCAGCCCTCTTATTGATGGCAAAAAAGGTTCATTAAAAGTTTTCATAAACATTTTCCTCATTCAAGTTCCTCGCACACAAATCCCTATATCCAAATATGTAGAAATTAGAGGCCTGCACGGGCCGAATTTTTGCGGTCCGGCCCGGCCCGGCCCGTGAAAAATCTTTCTCGGCCCGCCCGGCCCGGCCCGTCAACTGCTTCGGCCCGGCCCGGCCCGTCAGATGCTTCGGCCCGGCCCGGCCCGTCAAAATTTTCGGCCCGCCCGGGCCACGAAATTTTTTCATTTGTCCCAAATTGCAAAATTACGTAAATAATTTTCTTAGCTTGGTTATTGGTCTTAGCTTAGCTATGGTCAGAAGGAGCAAACTTTCATTTTTAAAGAAGTAGTAAATCTCTGCTCCACAAACTCAAAACTTTGATTTTTAAAACTGCGTAAAGTAATGTATGTAAGTATTTAAACCTAAGTAAATGTATCGTTTTCTTAAAAAAGACAGCAAATACATCAAAACCAAAATAAAATATTTACACTGTTACTAATACCTTATATATATTGCCCTATTCCAAAGTTTCATATTCTAATGTTGCAAAAAACGCTAAAATTATACTTAGGCGAAATGAGGATTTGACATTAATGATTTGACGTTAAATGCATGGATTATTCATGAAAATAAAATGCTAACGTTACTACGGGAAACCAGTGTTAGTTTGAACGAAACATATTACAGGAAACACAAAACATTTTAAGCTAAAATATGAATTACTATTTTATAGTTAAATCTTTCAAAAACTGATGGCGGGCCGGACTGTCGGCCCGCGGCCCGGCCCGGCCCGTGAGTTTCGGCCCGCGGCCCGGCCCGTGAGTTTCGGCCCGCGGCCCGGCCCGGCCCGGGAACTTTGGTCGTCGGCCCGCCCGGCCTGGCCCACGGGCCGGGCCGCGGGCCGTAATGCAGGCCTCTAGTAGAAATGTCTAAAAAACAGCAAAACTACTCGACAAAATCTTCCGTGGTGTTTTCCAGATTTACATTTTCTGAGTCATACATCTGCAAGTTAAACAATTTACTGAAACTGAAACCTCCAGGGACTCCCAATCAGAAAATCCAAGACAACCTATATATATGTACAAGTTTATATTAATTTTAATGCATTTCCAAACATGAGTTTATGCAGTGTCAGTTAACTAACACACAGTTTATGCAGGTGTTAACGCATGTTCTTTCTGCAAAGATTTTGCCCTGCCGAGAATCGAACCACGAACCTTTCGATCTGCAGACAGAAATGTTACCACCACACCACGGAGCCAGGAGAAAAGAGCATGCATCATTGATTTACTCTGTACATATCTAAATCTCCATTTTTATACAGCAAACTCGTCTGCGCTTACACATCGCTGAAACTGGAACGATAATTTATGGCGCGCTGAGTACACAACTTTCAGGACGGCCACTTAAAGACTTTGGCTACATAAAATATAACATAGTAGTAGTCGGTTAAAGTTTCGGTTATCTAATGATCGGTAAACCCATAGTGAGTGTGAATAGTGAACCCGGCTTCAAAGATCACCCATGAAGGTGGATCTTGTACTGTAGTTATGAATTTTTAAACATATATATATATATATATATATATATATATATATATATATATATATATGTTATTATGTATATATACTATATATACCTACATGGATCGAAATTGAAGTGCGCGTTTTGATAATTGCTAAATATATAGTTGCTTACTATTGGCAACAACAGTCATACTCCTATGTATTATGTACTCGTCTTGTTTTGGATCCGCATAGGACGTGTATGTCAAACACGGAAATTGTCCTTAGTTGTTTTCCATCAAAGTTTTCAGTTTTTTTCGGATAGAGATCTATCTTGGCTTCAGATATGCCTGTCGGCAGACACAAAGGTTTGGGCGGCAAAAATAAAATGAGGGGTGGGGGTAACAGGAATAGATATAGGTATGCGGAGCGCCTAGGGGAGGTGGGGTGAACCTCCTTAAGGGATAAAGTATAGAAAGTGATTAATCTTAATTTCAAATTTCTTCTTGTAATCCCATCCTTTCATACATATCTTCCTGATACGTATATACGTACGTACCTATACACTAACCTACATACGTATATATATGTATAACATTAAATTAAGTGTAACTTAGTGGAGAAAAAACGAGAAGATAGACAGAAAATTCAAAAGGTGCCCGTCCGTGTGTCTGTGATCTGCCCTGCTCCAATTTCTAATTTATTTCTTAAAAAAAGGAACAAGGGGCGGAAAGAAAATTGCCCTTCCCTGCTTCGTTTTGGCATTTCCCCCTGTACATAGTTCCGTTTTAGGCAGGGCTAAACTCTGAGATGGTTGACTTGATTTAGAAGAGGGGGTAAAACAACTCTTTAACTAAATTAATTGTCATCTAGTATATAATTTGCAGCTGGACCTACATATCACTATTATATTTATATACTATTTATTATATTATATTTATATACTATTATATATGTGTAAGTGTATGTATATATGTGTGGTCTCGAACGAGACTTCTCAAGCTACATAATCTTAACCCTAACAATCTAGGCAATAGGTATATATTGGTAAAGATCCCCCTGAAGAAAAAACTTAAAACCTACAGAAGGTTTAGGATGCCGGTGCGGTGCTATTTTTCGGGTGTTTGGCTTGGTGGCTGATGACCAAGAACTTCTTTAACTGCGATGTGCCGGTGCTTAATTTCCAAAACCACAGCAACCCGTAGCCAGCAGGAGTGACAATTCAAATGTTGTTGACTACATCTGCGGAAGGGTGGGGGTAACCCTTCAGCCATTGCGCCAGAACACGGTCCTCTTGAGCTTCCAATCGCAGTAATACCCATTTACCGACCCGGTGAGGATGGATTGCTGGTTAGAGCCTGAGCTACGTATATATATATATATGAAGCTTGAACACATTTTGGCTCAATCATTTCTCTGAGGCCCAGAAGCCGAGAGGTCTAGGGCGCCTGACACTGATCCGATAGTCGGTGGTTCGAGACCTACCAGTCACAAAGCTTCATCAACTTCATCCCACTGAGTAAGGAACTAAGCCTACATTCGGTTCGCTGTGAGCGCAAGCCATCCCAGCTATCCATCCTTATCTGGTCGGTGAAGGGTAACACTGGGGCGGGTAGGTAACAGGACTCTGTGTTCTGGCTGCCCCCCCCCCTTCCACAGATGTAGCCAACAATTGAGTTATCACTTCTGGCTTCGGTCTGAGAATCCGGCGATAAGCACCGGCACCCTATAAGCTTCTGTTGGTTGCAGTTTATATATATATACATATATTATATATATATACATATATATATTAGGGATGCACCAGGGCCTGGCCCCGCTAGTCAGGCCCCGGTACCCACCGGGGCCAAAAATTAGCAGCATTTTGTAAATTTTTGACATTTTTTGACCAAAATTTTGAATTTTCGAAAGTCAAAAAGTGTTACAAATTGTTTGTTTTCCCGCCGATATGAATGAAAACAACGATAGTAACGTTTGCATATCAAAAATTATTGCAAAATTTAAATTTTCTAGAAAATTTTAGAAAATTTTCGATTTGGACCCCCAATTTCCAGGCCCCGGCACCGGCCCCGGTAGTGGCGGCCCCGGTGCATCTCTAATACATATATATAAATCCTGAGGTCACTTTACCTTTACCTTACCTTACTAAAAGGGATTTGAAAAAGGTTATTGGCAGCGAAAGATGGAACCCTTAATCGATAGATTAGAAGCTGAAATGCTTGAGCACTCAGCTGTTATCATGTCACACTTAGGTAATCTGCAACACTGGTAAAAACTCAGAAAGATATATATACTACCCCAAATTTAATGTTATATATGTTATATATATAAGTATATATGCATAAAAAGGCTTATTTTAGCCTAAGGTTAAAACTTAATTACAACTGACAGGATTCAGAAATTTTTGCGAAAGAGAATATGTCAAAAAAGAAGCTGTATAAGTAAGAAAGGCCTCTTACTTCTTTAGCATTAAAATTTCCCAAGTGAAAATTCCATATCTAGTGCTCACTTTTGCATTTTTCCTTCCCCATCCCCCCCCCCCCTGTTTTGCTCCCTACTTAATTGTCAGAGAAGTGTGAGTGACTGATTCTAAAAGTAGAATTTCAATTTTTCTCTACTCACGTATTCTTCGTATCATTAAACTGGAAAAACACTAACCCATCATTTCATATAGTATATAGACATTCATTTCCGATAGTTACGTTACTTCTTTGTCTTTA
>JASAND010020078.1:0-92370 GCA_030248195.1 Trissonchulus latispiculum | reverse complement strand
CTGGAGATCCTTTTTGGGAAACCTAAAGTTTTGACGACTTTCAACAATTTTACTATAATTTTCCTGGCAGATGTTTCATAAAAGTTCAACTAATTTCCTAAATTGAGACAAATTTATGAATATTTTCGTTAAGCATTTGTGGCCAGACACCCCAAAAGAAGGGGCTTAAATTGCAAAGGAGGGAGGGTCATTGCCCCCGCCGCCTTTTTTAATTTTTAATTAATTTCGATTTTAAAATTAAACTGTTTAAACAACCTGTTAAAATGTGTGTTAATTTTTCTGTCAGTGTTGGTGCTATGCTGCAAAAGGCCTTTAAAACTGGAACACCTTTGTTAACAAGCAAGAAACTAGCAGTCAATCCTGACTTGTTTAAGATTCAATCTTCTGTTGAAAACTGTTTGCGGATGTGCACTCTTTAATAATTTGTAGTCTTTCAATAATTTTTCAAAATTTCGACAATTTCCAAAAACATTTTGCCAGGCTTGATAGAAAGTATTGTTTTATATGTGAAAATAGAACGTGTTAAAATAAACGTTCTGGAACGTATCAAAATTCTACATGTATATACGTATATATATACAAGAACAAAAAGTGCTCCTTTGTCGCATGCAAAATACATATGAGTCTTCGTAGGCAGGTTGTACATAAGCAAAAACTAGCCTGTAAAATACATATGAGTTCCGTAGGGAGGTTGTAAATTAAGGAAAACAAGTTGCAACCGCTTAACATATGAGCCTGTTCTACAACGAGGCTCATATTGGCGTCACAGTGCATTCCACATTAAAGCCTCGTTAAAGAACCTCAGCTTCATCCTAATTACGGAAAAATGAATAGACGTTGTGGCCCAGAAGAAATGGACTGAAGTGAACTACGACTGCTCAAGCTGAACTGTACATGCAACCTGATGTTTCCTGAAACACTATGACACTAATGCATTCTCGAAACACTTTCACATTATACACACGCAGAATGCGTTCCCACTTGGCTGTGAGTCAGAGCGCCTCATGGCGTACCGTATTGAGCATATGCACACTATAATGACTGATCAACATTATATGAAGGATAATTTGTAATGAAAAGCTTTATGCAGTATGTATTTATATAAAAGTAAAATATATATCTGCAAATTATTCGTATTATGACATACGCCAATATGAGCCTCGTTGTAGGACAGGCTCATATGTTAAGCGGTTGCAACTTGTTTTCCTTAATTTACAACCTCCCTACGGAACTCATATGTATTTTACAGGCTAGTTTTTGCTTATGTACAACCTGCCCACGAAGTCTCATATGTATTTTACATGCGACGAAGGAGCACTTTTTGTTCTTGTCTACTGCCATCGCGTTTTAATGCCCTAATATAGGCAGGATTAAGATTTCATTTTGGCACATACTTTTATCGGATTTTCCAACACAACATTTTAAACGATCAATGACACTTTTAATTTGTTTTAGACTATTATTAAGAGTGAAATTATTAGAACTCCAAATACGTAACAGAGTATTTTCAGTTGGAACTAGTATTATTACTAATAGGCAATGCAGTTTAAGGTGGTGATTCCCTTTGGTCACATAAAGTTTGCACCATTATAACTCATTCATTACTTGGAGTTAAGAAGCCATTTTTATATCAAAATGTAGCTTGACATTTTCGCTTTTTAGTGAGTACAATGAATCTAAGTTTGGCTTTCCAAAATATTTTTCCTGTATTTTAGAAGAAGTATAATTTTTCAGATTTTTTGCAGGCTGAAGTAGATTTTTTCGCAGGACATCGGTTAGAGCATTCGATACCTCTATCAAATAGCTGGGGACCCTTTTTTAGTTATTGTGATATCGCTCTTCGTTATGGAGAAATAAACTAAAATGTCTGCGCAACCTGGATTTTGCCTACTTTTCACTACTTTGGCAAGCCACTACTTCAGTTAGAAAGCAGCTATCGGGGCAACTAAAAAAGGGTCCCGGGGTATTTTTGTGTAGAACACATCTGCTAAGTGGCAACTCTCTAGCTTGCATACTAAATTCTGCACAATCGCTGGAAAAAATTTGGTCGTGTTTTTGCAAAAACTACATTTTTTGTGATAGCAGCCTAAGGGATAGCAATTGTACGATGGTCATGCCTCCGATAATTGGCCCCTATGAGACCTTTAAATTGACACCCTTAGTTAAATTTTACGGCTTTCGTAGCTCAAGAAGTAGTGGATTATTTGATTTCTGCAGAAAGGACAAGTTTTTGACGCCAAAATAAGAAAATTGGCTATATCTCACAATAGGGAAAAGCTAGAAATTTCCTTCCAAAAGCAAAATTGTAGAGTTTAACGAGTTCTTTCGAATGGATGTAGTCATAGCCATGCAGCTGCTGCCAAACTTTCAGAAATTGGCAAAAACCGCCCTGAACGCAAATGTTGAATTTTTGAAGCGCGATTGCGCAGAGGGTGTTAGAACGCTAAAACAACTTATTTTGGAAAGTTTCGTTGAATTTCATCCTGGTTTACGCCGTCAATCAACAATATGTGCCCAAAAGGAATCACCACCTTAAGTACTTTATGCAGAAGACAGCAGCTCCGGCTTTAACTTTACATATGTTAAAGAACAATGCTAGCTAGCTACAGCACATTTCATTCACATAATGACACCTACCTAATGTTAATTGCGTTAGTTCATGATCCACAATCAACCAAGAAGTTTCTACTCTTCAAAAGCAGACCTTGCTTACACAAATTATACATCACGTTCTCGGGTAGTGCAGAGCAGTTCACGCGAATAGGATGGACGGAGGAATTGCCTTTTCCACGCTACCCGACTGCATTCCCTATTCGGCGCTGAATCTAGTTTCTATAATTTTCAGCGCCGACTGCTTTCCCTATTCGGCGCTGAATCTAGTTTCTTTCATTTTCAGTGCCGACTATCACTTATATTGGCATTTTCCGGCCTTCCTTCTTTCCCTATTCTAGCCACTGCATGCCCGTCTAGGGCATTTTTCCCCACTAGTTCTTAATAACAATGAAATCCTGCCGCTGCAAATCTTCCCTCCGGGGGAAGATTTGCGCAGGTGCAAAACTTCCGGGGGGGAGGGAGATTTGCACCGTGACACCGCTACAAATTTTATTAATTCTGGGGTTTGATCTGTTATTATAATATGGACGCAGGTGAACATATAACAACTCAACAAGTACTGACACATGACAAAGCACATTCCAGGAAAGAAATTGAGGAAGTGGTTACTAAGGATTCGAAGAAAGATCGATTGGTACTGTTTCGCTTGCCTGAGCCCAAGGGTGAAGATGGCGGTGATCTTGGATTGGCCGATACTTGGACTGCAGATAAAAATGAGGTGGTGGAAATGGCTCAAGATCTCGGCATCCCGCCGGATGAAATTGTTGACGTATTCAGAGACGGTGTGCGAAAAAAGAATGCGAAGAAACCGAGGATTATCAAAGTCACTTTCCGTCATCAGGAATCGAGACTGACGTTTCTATATGGATGCTCTACTCTGCAACAGAAAAAATGAATGGAACGATATTTGGACCCGACCAGATTTGACGGAAAGAGAGAGAATGGCTGATATGGAAATGAGACGACAACTGGAAGAATACCGGAGAAAAGAAGGCTGCAACAAGAATGTGGTCATTAGAAACGGTAAATTTTATGATAAAGTTGAAAAGGTTGCTGTTCAGCTGAGTGCGTAGGATCTGTCACCTCCGAGTAAATGAAATGAAATTTCGTCTATTTGTTGGGTGTTAAATGCAACATCGCTAAGAAATAAAATACAAGAACTTCGGTTTAGGGTATTGTCTAGTTCAACTAAACCATTGTGTATCTTTATAACGGAAACTTGGTTTAAAAATGAGGGTGATGGTGACAGGTCATGGACAGTGGATGGTTATGTACTGTATAAATGTGATAGAGCAGGAACTGGTGGGGGAGTAGCTATTTATGTCAGAAATGACTTAGATCACTTGTATTTAAATGATATTTCTGCTGTAAATTGTGAAAGTATTTGGCTGGATATAAACTTTCCTAATCAAAACTATAGATTTGGTCTATTTTATCGTTCGCCTACGCCCGGTGTAGCTGATTTGAATAGTATATTAGCGAATATTGGAGCAGGTTTGGTAAATTGTCGAAATGTTATAATTTTGGGGGATTTCAATTTTCCAAATGTGAATTGGGAAATTCCTGCTGCGGGAGGTCGGGAAGATGGCTTATTCGTTGACTTTATTTTGGATAACAACCTTTTTCAATTTGTTCGAGAACCTACATCAGTTACTCCACCTTACAATTTGTTAGACTTAATTATTGGAAATTCACCTTATTGTGTAAAGAATGTACAAATAGAACCACCTCTCGGGTGCAGTACCCATAGTGTTGTTACTTTTTTTTTAAATTTGGAGACGGATCTTGTTCGAGAGAGGGTTAGAAAGCCCGACTTTGGGATGGCGAGGTTCCGTGACATGTCTGTTTTTTGCAACATATTGATTGGCAGTTCTTGTTTGAGCCGTGTGTGGATGTGGATTCTATGTGGAATGTGTTTGTGGATGTTCTTCGTGAAGCAATCAGGCTGTTTGTTCCGTGTCGTTCATATTCATCGCGTTTTTCATTTCCTGTTTCAAGAAAAACTAAAACTTTGTTCAATCGGAAAAAACGAAGTTGGAGACAGTATAAAATTTCTAAGTCCATGCAGGATTTAGTCAAACATAAACTATGTGGTAGAAACCTTTCTAAATCTTTGAAAAATGATCAACTCAGATTTGAAAACACCTTAGTGCAATGACAAAATTTAACAGGATTCTATAAGTATGTAAAGCGAGTATTAGGAGGCAATGATACTATATGCTCGCTTAAGGTCGCACTTCCCTTACATTCAGTCCACTTTGGAAAACTATAACTTACTCAATATTGGGAGCTGTGAATTAAGCCACATATCAAAATGAAGCTCTACATCTTCTGCGTCGTTTGGTATCATTGAAACGTGTCTACCTGGTTTGTATTGGTCGCAAACTTACCATACATAGCCCCAATTTTTGACCAAATTTTTTTCTGGAAAATTTTTACGCAACAAGAAAATGGTCGTTTCCAATGTGTTTCTGAGATAATTTGCCAGGGACGGTTTTTTGATTTTGTCAAAATATCGTTTCAGTATGCAGCAATTGAATATTTTCTGAAAATTTGGCATTTTATCCAACTTTGAAAAATCATTGCTCTTGATTGGAGGCTGATAAAGAGAAAAATGAAAAACCGCCCCGGGCAAACTGTCCAAACATACTATGTGTAGTATATCTTTTAGATCCACCCATTGGTTGTGGAGCAATCTTCGGTCAAAAAATTTTGGCCGCAATTTGACAAAATCAGTTATATGCCCAGAACTTTAGACTCATTCAGTGTACAGGGTTCTAATTAACCTAATTTGTGCCTCTTTCGAAGCTCTTTAATTTGAGTATAAACTTGCATACGCTTATAGTGTACAGTGACTCAAATTCGACAAAAACTGTTTTTAGCAAGATCGTGTCAAAAATAACCAATTTTCGAGCAAAAAGTGTTCAAAAATTCACTGCTCAAAAACGATACGAGCTAGAGACTTATGTCTAAAAGCAAAGTTGTAGAGCACATAATAAGCTTTAAAATGATTATAGTCGCTATGCATAATTTTCTATATATGGTTCTAGAACTTCAAATTTTTGTTTCTCACTGTACATGAGAGCTATGACGCGGGCGTTTTTGCAGGACGTTTATTATCATTCTCGATGTATTTTCTGAAAATCTGAATGAAATCGGGCAATAATTTCGCTTTCTGTAACTATATCTGCACGTAAGGGGTGCACGACCTTAAGACAGATGATGGAAACATAGTGAAGGATGATGCTGAAAAGGCTGATTGTTTGAACAAAACTTTTGCTGATGTTTTTGTACGTGATAATGGTATCGTTTTGCCCGTACGTCCTAGATGTAATTTAGAAATGGATGATGTGGTGTTTTGTGCTAATTCGGTTAGAGAAGCTCTTCAAAAGCTTCCTTCAAAAAAGTCTGTTGGAACTGATGGCATTCCTTCTATTTTGTTGAAGAAAATGTGTAGGGAACTTTCAGAACCTTTAGCAAAAATATTTCAAGCTTCTTATGATTCAGGTGAACTTCCGGCGACATGGAAAACTGCAAATATTTGTCCTGTTTATAAAAAAGGATGTCGCCAAAATCCCAAAAACTATCGTCCTGTAAGCCTGACGGTTGTTTGTTGTCGTGTCATGGAAAGTATCTATAAAAAGGCAATGCTTGTTCATTTGAAGGAGCATAAACTCATATCTACTCATCAGCACGGCTTTCAAGCAAAAAAGTCTACTGTAAGTCAGCTTTTGGAAACTCTAGCCGACATTGTTTGTACGTTAGACCGAGGTAAATGTATTGATGTGGTTTACATTGATCTAGCGCGTGCTTTTGATACTGTGAGTCATAGTAAATTAACGCAGAAATTGAAGGGTTATGGTTTCCCAACTAAATTGCTTAACTGGGTTTCTCAATTTCTAGCTAATAGAAAACAAAGGGTGTGCCTGAATGAAAGTGTTTCTGCGTGGGAGGATGTTAAGAGTGGTGTCCCTCAAGGATCGGTCTTGGGCCCTATGTTATTTTTAGTTTTTATAAATGATTTGCCTGAATGTGTAAGAAACTCTAGTATTAAATTGTTCGCGGATGACGCCAAAGTATTATAGACCGGTGCAAAATATAAATTTCCAGTTAATGCTTCAAGGCGATCTTGATTCTATAGCAGGTTGGTGTACTGATTGGCAGTTAACTATATCGGTTGTTAAGTGTATGGTTATGCGCATTTATCCTTTTGGGGGCAACGCAAGTAATTTTTTGTTACCACATAAATATGTTTTAGATGGAACTGAATTGACTGTTGTAAATAGTGCTACTGATTTGGGGGTAGTTATGGATGAACGTTTAGATTTTGCTTTACATGTTGCGAAGATTCGGTCTAAAGCTTCTAAAAGAGCTGGTTTGATCTTTAGAGTCTTCAAATGTAAAAATCACAAATTTCTAAAGTCTGACCAAAAAATGTAGGGAGCGAAATTGTTTTGTTTATACTGAATTACCGGTACATTTTTGCTGCAGCAATGTATATATTTTCTGAACCGTCATGGCATAAACTTTCTTTTGGTTGAAAAAATTTTTTTAAAAATTAAAATTCATCAAAAGAAGCCGATTTTTTAGGTTTTGAAAGATCAGTAGAAGACAGGAACTAGCCGTTCGGTAGAAAATTAGCCCATGTCTCACACATTTTGAATCCCGAATATCAGCTGATTTCGTCAAACATTGCGATAGTTATTCAATTTTTTCGATTTTCAAAATCCTTTGATCTTTGCCGCTTTTCCAACTTTGACTGGCTATTACTCGCGACTCACTCAATGCAAAAAATTTTTAATTGGATTTTCAGGACCGCTAACGTGTCAGCTTTCATGTGATATATGTAGTTTTTCAAAATTTAAAAATCGATTTTTTCGAAAAATACCACTTTTTGACTAAAAAATCCGACAATGCGAATCCAGCAAAAGTGGGTAAAAATAACATTATCATAAAGTTTAATCTGAGCTGAATCCAACGATATAAAGTTTTCGTGGCTACGACGTATATTGCATCCGCAACTAATTTTTAAACAATTTCGTTTTTTAGCCTGTGTTTGGCTAGTTTACACTATTTGCGGCAAATCAATGCACAATATAGCACAACTTGTCAGAAATCACCTGAAATAGGAAATTGTTTAAAAATTCGTTGCTGGGGCAATTTAAGTCGTAGCCACAAAAACGTTATATCGTTGGATTCAGATCAGATTAAACTTTATGATAATGTTATTTTTACCCACTTTTGCTGGATTCGCATTGTCGAAATTTTGGGTCAAAAAGTGGTATTTTTCGAAAAAATCGATTTTCAAATTTTGAAAAACCACATATATCACATGAAAGCTGACACGTAAGCGGTCCTGAAAATCCAATTAAAAGTTTTTTGCATATTTTAGTTATTTGAGTTATTTTATTATTTATTTAAGTTATATTTCAGTTATTTGAGTGAGTCGCGAGTAATAGCCAGTCAAAGTTGGAAAAGCGGCAAAGATCAAAGGATTTTGAAAATCGAAAAAATTGAATAACTATCGCAATGTTTGACGAAATCAGCTGATATTCGGGATTCAAAATGTGTGAGACATGGGCTAATTTTCTACCGAACGGCTAGTTCCTGTCTTCTACTGATCTTTCAAAACCTAAAAAATCGGCTTCTTTTGATGAATTTTAATTTTTTAAAAAATTTTTTCAACCAAAAGAAAGTTTATGCCTTGACGGTTCAGAAAATGTATACATTGCTGCAGCTAAAATGTACCGGTAATTCAGTATAAACAAAACAATTTCGCTCCCTACATTTTTTGGTCAGACTTTAGTTAAAATGTTTACTAGAGATGAGATCAGGGCCGACAAAGCCCGGCCCGGCCCGGCCCGACGGGCCGGGCCGGGCCGCGCAGACCTGATTTCCAGTCAGGGCCGGGCCGGGCCGGGCCGGGCCTGAAGAAAAGTCAGTAAGGGCCGGGCCGGTCCGCGCAGCTTCCAACGAAAAAAGCCCGGCCCGACCCGGCCCTGTTAGGCCCTGCCAAGCCCTGACGTTTTTCACATTAAATTATTGCATATATACACTTTCCAATTCTAAGAATTGGTTTTGCCTTCCTAAATTCAAAATTTCTTGCTTTCTTTGTGTCAAATGAGACTGAATATACAACAAATCAATATCAAATATACATCAGCTTTCGAGTAACAGAAGTTTAATCTACTACATACATATGTAACTGTTTCAAACTCTATTTCAAACAACAAACAAACAAACATCCAAACATGTAAAACATTTAAATATTTCGGTAAATCGGCCTCAGGCTAATTTAGTACATTTAGTGGTAATTTTCTTAGGAAGGTAGGATGCTGAAATATTCGTAATGCACTGTTTTTTGAGAGAACATGAACTTTGGATCTCGAGAATACGATAGTGCGGCAGAACACAAAATTCTAAGTGTCTCAAAACTTCATAGAAGAATTTTTTAAAAATCAGGACTTTTCAGGGCCGGGCCGGGCCGCGCAGACCCAAACGGCGCTCAGGGCCGGGCCGGGCCAGGGCCTGAAATTTTTGACACAGGGCCGGGCCGGGCCGAAAAAGTCGGCCCTGATCTCATCTCTAATGTTTACTACTTATGTTCGACCGATTTTGGAATATGCAACTGAAATTTGGAGTCCTCGCTTTTTGAAAGATATTAGATCGATTGAAGCAGTGCAAAGATCTTTTACTAAGAGAATTACAGGTTTAGAAAATATGTCTTATTCAGAAAGACTTGAATTTTTAGGGTTAGATACTTTGGAACTACGTAGACTAATAGCTGATTTGTGTTGTCTTCATAAAATTATGCATAATCAGTTTGGCGTTGCTTTTGAAACTTTGTTTCATTATGGAAACAGTGCTGGTACCAGATCACATTTCCTTAGTTTAAGGCAGGAAAGGGTCTTGCGTGTGCATACGGGTTATTTTTTCCATTATACAGTTTGTAATGTTTGGAACAATTTACCAGAAGAAATTGTCAGTATTTTAGCAGTTGACTCATTTAAAAGGAAGATAATAGAAAATAAACAACTGTTAATACCATTTCTTCGGGGGTGATTTAAGCGGTTTTAGGGGTTAAAACTAATATTTTACTGATTTTGAAAGTAGGGTGTGCCAAGACAGTTTTCTTAAACTGATGCACACCTCAGCCAACAAATTTAATAAGTAATTATTGGTGAAACTTTGTTTATGCATATATATATATGTATGTAATTATTGTTTGTAGGGACCCACCAGTGGAATTGTAACACTGTGCCCCATTTTAGCGTAACTGTATGCGATTTGAAAGTTAATATAACTCCCTGGGAGGGTGAATGAAATGAATTGGTATGCTACAGCCTCCCCGCACAGTCTGGGTCCCACGAATATCTTGCATATGAACATGGATTGCTAAAAATGATTCGAAAAGCCTGGATGCAGATATTCGTAGCTTGTGCGGTCTAGATCCCACCAAGTTAGTTCTGGGTAAGTAGGCGAGATGTAGCATACCTGTACGCTAGGGGAACAGCTTTTGCTATTAAAAAATTGTATCATGGGGTGCTCTGAGAGCCCCCCATAATATGAGCTATAAAGGCACTTTGCGGATTTTGAAAAGTGCTAATTAGGCATAACTAATTAACGGGAAGGAATTAAGAGCTAATATTTACATTTTTGAAATCTCCAGGCCAAGAGCTTTCGATTGATACCAAACTTGCCCGGAAAAAATGAACTTTGAAAAAATCGACTTTCTCTTACGGGTTTGAAAGTGGGGTTTTTTTCTCTGTATTCAGCATGATTTTTGTCAATTTTGTGTTAACTCGATTTTTCAAACGGCCCATAGGAAAAATTTTTCTATACTATTTTTGAATATCTAGGCAATGGTACTTAGCAAGTTTATGTTTTTTTTCGAATTTCGATTTGGTTCGATTTTTATAGATGGTTATATGTTTGCCATTTTAGTAGCGTCAATATGAGCCCAAGAGAAACGTAGCGGCTCATATTAGCCGTTTACATCTTGTCCTCTACTTATTTAGATGGTGGCTCATATTAAACATTTTAAATCTTGTCCTTGACACATTTAAATGTTGACCATCATAGCTCATATTAACTTTTTCATGCGACTGCAAGGAGCATTTTTCCTACTTGTATATTACAATTTTTCATAAAGTTGAGCTCAAATTGGATTTGACTTCAGTGAAAAGATATATATATATATATATATATATATATATATATCCGATACTTTTTTGGTAAAACACTTTGAAATTCTGTACATATATACGCACGTATTGTACGTATATATAAATTTTCTTTTTATCGTCAAAACAAATTTTTTTTTCTTAAGCCAATATTAAAGATTAGGCATATATTTTGTATCAGCAGCAATGATGCGTACATTATTTGTACATAAAGTTGAGCTCAAATTGGATTTGACTTCAGTGAAAAGATATATATATATCCGATACTTTTTTGGTAAAACACTTTGAAATTCTGTACATATATACGCACGTATTGTACGTATATATAAATTTTCTTTTTATCGTCAAAACAAATTTTTTTCTTAAGCCAATATTAAAGATTAGGCATATATTTTGTATCAGTAGCAATGATGCGTACATTATGTGTGCATATACATTCTAAAATATTCTAAGTTCAAAGAATGCCTAATATATAGTTGTTTCTATTTCGCGTAGGTTTCGACCAAAAGCTGGGGATTGCACTTGTTTGAGGGGCAACTGAGCAGCTATTACGTACTTTTCATGCTCGTACGTACGTACGTATATACGTGCTTGTATTTATGTATAAACTATGAAAGCTTTAATTTATATAAATTACTGAAGTAGCCTGCCTAGTCTCGCTTTTGTGAGTAGTAGGGACCAAGGGCGAACAGGTGCAATCCCTGAGGTGGGTCCACAGTACCGAGGCAAACGTGAGCATATATGTATAAACATATATTCTTTGAAGGTTTGCGTACTGTGGGGCGGTTGTTCATTTCATTCCATTTCCATTTCCATTTCCACACTCGCATTTGATGCCATAGTGAAAAAACACCAGGGTGAATGCCATAGTGAAAAACGCATTTTTCCCCTCTAGTGTTTAAATTTTGCAAGTTTTTAACCAAATCAGGTTTAAAAAGTTTTTCAAGTTAAATTTTTGAACAAAAAGAATAACGAAAGTATATATATATATATATTTGTTTGAATTCACAACAAAATCTATCGATTTTAAAATTTTTTGATAATGTTCAAATTGGTCAGATTTTGAGGCTTCAGCCGTGGTACCAGGGCCAAGTTGGCATATTATTCCCTCAGGCTATGAAGAGGTTTCCTGTTTGAAGTGATGGCCGCGAAGCATTCATTTGTCTAATACTTTTTCTCCAATTCAACTTCTTTGTTATGGTGGGGCGACCACTTTGTCAGGCGGTCATAATTTACAGACCGTTCGTTTTTCTAGTCCAAATGATTGTTGAACAACGCAGATTAACTTTTTCTTTTATTAATTGGTATAGTATCACATCTATATACTAAATTAGTCCTAACAACCATATGACATCACCAGACTGATAAACCAAGACTGGTTTTTGCTTTTTGCAGCATTTTGTTAGAACAGTATAGTGTAGGTATATATAGCAAGCTTAACAAAAAAAATCAGCCGAAATTTTAACAAAACAAAATCACCCCACCCTGGCTCACAGGAAAGTCGCAGAGACCCAAATTTCTGCATGGTGATAGCCACACATCTCGACATTACAGCCTGTGAGTTTGAGCCACTAGGCCCTCTCCATGCGTTCAGGGCAGACCTTTAAGTGAGGGTACCCAAAAGTGACATCAAAAACGTTCATGACCGAAGTTCGAATTTCGGCTGCTATTTACTAAGGGAAAACCCTAGGCAACCCATATTGTGCATGTGACATGTCCTGACTGTGGGCTATCGATACATATATAGAAGTTCCCAGTTGGACCTCTGTGCCGTCCCGGGGTGGGTGATTTTTTTGTTAAAATTTTAACAAATAAAAAATCATTTTTATGTTTTGTTACTGAAGTCAGAACAGCAGCTAGAGCAAAACTAACGTCAAATAGCGGCCTCGAAAACCCTTATATACGTTGTTTTTGAGGTTGCCGGGCACTTCTGGTAGTCAAATCTGGTAACCAGCCGGACCTGAACCGTCCAACGGTAAACGTGATCCCAGAAGTCAGTATTAGGCCATAGTTACCGGAAAACTAATGCCAGATTTGGATTCAGCGCCCTGGGAAACCCCCTAGGACATGTTTATAGCCACTTCGGACAGTCCAGTTGGCACCTGGAGGGTCCGGACGGGTCCGGCAGCGGTCACGTGACCGTGGGTCATACCCCACCAAAATATTATGAAGTTCTGAATTTCTCTGCCAAAATGCCTGGAAATAGGTTATAATCACTCACAAACACGAAAAAACAACATTTTAGCCTTTAAAACGGCACTTTAGAGCCACCAGACTTCATACTGGACGCTGTCTGGGGCCATCAGTGACCACTAAGACTTCGGCGGGGTCAGTTGCCCTAGTTGGAGCACTAGGTTAGCGGTTTTGGGTTCTAAATACGTTATTTAGTGTGCTCTATCCAAAACTGATGAGAAAAAGTTGCTAGCTGCTCTCTGGGATCAGATCCGCCACTGATTTTTTTTGTTAACGGGTGATTTTTTTGTTAAACCTTTAACAAAAAATCACACCTTTTCGTCTACTGCAACTTACTGGTAGGTGGTAGAGCAATCAAACTGGGGTGGTTTTAAAGCTTAGCCCAAGACCTATCCATGGGTCCTCAAAGTAATCGATTTGGTTTAGTTTTGCGAAAGTTCCAGCCAAAAAACCGAATTTTGATTTTTGGGTTGCCGCTTTTTCACAAAAAGGCAACCCTTTGTGTTGGGTATGTCCGTTATTATTATTGGGTTGCCGTTTTTTCAACAAAAAGGCAACCCTTTAACTTGGGTATGTCCGTTATTTATTTATTATTTATTGGGTTGCCGCTTTTTCAACAAAAAGGCAACCCTTTAACTTGGGTATGTCCGTTATTTATTTATTATTTATTTATTATTTATTTCTTGCCGAATGTGTCCACCCCCAGATCTCGAGATTGGTAAGGGATAGAGAGGTGGTTGATACCTCATTTTGAAGGGCTTGACTTGGAGGTTTGCATATCTCCTGGGCGACCCGGTACGACTCAGGGTGAAAGTACTCGATACGGTGATGCTGCAAATGGTAAAAATTGAAAGTTGTCCAATTGGGCTCATATGGTTATCATTCGAAAGCTCTAGTTGCGTAGATAAAAAGTTGTAATAGGGCCAAAGCACCAAAATCTACAGAAAATGAGTTACGGAGCCTCAAAGGGGTCAAAAATGGCCAAAACCGGCCAAAATGGGTCGAAATTGAAAATTGTCGGATCCGATCCATACCGGTGTCATTCGAAAGCTCTCGTTGAGTAAATAAAAAGTTGTAATAGGGCCAAAGCACCATAATCTACAGAAATTGAGTTACGGAGCCTCAAAGGGGTCAAAAATGGCCAAAACCGGGTAAAATGGGTCAAAATTGAAAATTGTCGGATCCTATCGATACTGGTGTCGTTCGAAAGCTCTCGTTGAGTAGATACAAAGTTGTAATAGGGCCAAAAGCACCAAATGTACAGAAAATGAGTTACGGGGCCTCAAAGGGGTACAAAATAGCCAAAACCGGCCAAACTGGGTCAAAATCAAAAGTTATGGAAAAACGACAATATGGGTATCAATCGAAAGATCTCTTTGAGTATATAAAAAGTTGTCATAGGGACAAGGAGTAATATCGTAGGATAATTGTTATCTATTGTTATGATAAGGATATCTCGTTTATAAGAGGAAAAATGACAGCGGCAACCCATTCATGCAAATAAGCTTGTTTATTATTTATTTCTTGCCGAATGTGTCCACCCCCAGATCTCGAGATTGGTAATGGATAGAGAGGTGGTTGATACCTCATTTTGAAGGGCTTGACTTGGAGGTTTGCATATCTCCTGGGCGACCCGGTACGACTCAGGGTGAAAGTACTCGATACGGTGATGCTGCAAATGGTACAAATTGAAAGTTGTCCAATTGGGTTCATATGGGTATCATTCGAAAGCTCTCCTTGAGTAGATAAAAAGTTATAATAGGCCCAAAGCACCAAAATGTACAGAAAATAAGTTACGGGGTCTCAAAGGGTCAAAAATGGCTAAAACCGGCTGAAATGGGTCAAAATTGAAAGTTCTGGAAAAACCACAATATGGGTATCATTCGAAAGCTCTCGTTGAGTGGATAAATAGTTGTAATAGAGCCAAAGCTCTTAAATGTACGCAGCTTCAGGTATGGCTCCTGATAAGAGGAAAAATGACAGCGGCAACCCATTCATGCAAATAAGCTTATTGGGTTCCCGCCCTTTTCCAAAGGGTTTGGAACCCTATGTTCTGGACATGTTTATTATTATTATTATTATTCTTATTTTGTTGCCCACTTTTCCAAAGGAATGCGCAACACCTTGTTATTGGTCTGTGCTTATTATTGTGTTGCCCACTTTTCCAAAGGAAATGGCAACACCTTGTTATTGGTCTGTGCTTATTGGGTTGCCGCTTTTTACACAAAAAAGGCAACCCTTTCATCTGGGTATGTCCGTTTATTTATTATTATTATTCCCGTGACCACCCCTTGTCCCCCCCTCTAACTTTTGATTGGGTGGACCGATTGGGCTGAAATTTTCAGTGGAGGTTTGGGGTGGGGTGAAGTGTTGACTGTAGCGCGGACAGTCCGGTATTTCCCGGATTCCGGGAATGGCGGCTCCCGGAATTTTTTAAATGGTAAGGGGGGACCAAGGGAAACGTAAAAATTTTTTGTCCCCGATTTCGCTTAAAAGTTGGGCATAGGGTAATTCGATAGCGCTGATTTCGAAACTGAAATCGAAATTTCCGGAAAATTTACGGATTAGATATTGGACCCGGAAAATTCCGGATTTTGAAAAAATTTTCCGAAAGTGGTCGATATGGTACTTAAATGAAAGAGCTCGTCGAGCTGAGCAACTTTCTTCTTGCGACATTTTCTGGAAATGCGCCTACCGAAAGTTACAGCCGAAAAACTGAAAATACGGGAATTCACGAAAACCCGGATTTTAAAAAAGTTCTTCAAAAGTGGTCAATATGGTACTCAAATGAAAGAGCTCGTCGAGCTGAACAACTTTTCTGCTTGCGGCATTTTCCGGAAATGCGTCTAGCGAAAGTTACAGCCGAAAAACTGAAAATCCGGGAATTCACGAAAACCCGGATTTTAAAAAATTTCTTCAAATGTGGTCAATATGGTACTCAAATGAAAGAGCTCGTCGAGCTGAACAACTTTTCTGCTTGCGGTATTTTCGGGAAATGCGTGTAGCGAAAATTACGACCAAAATACTGTTGCATTCTTCTGAAAATCCGTCCCCCCAAAGGGAAAATGCCGCGGCAACCCATTCTCGCAACTTCGCTAGTTATTATTATTATTATTATTATTCATCATCTCGTTACCACCCCTGTCGCTCCCCCCCTCTAACTTTTGCTAGGGTTGACCGATTGGGCTGAAATTTGAGGTGAGGGTTGGGGGTGGGGTGAAGTGTTGACTGAAGCGCGGGGGGCTCAAAATTGAAAGTTCTCGGATCGGGCTCATTTCGGTGTCATTCGAAAGCTCTCATTCAGTCCATAAAAAGTTGTAATAGGGCCAAGCCGCCAAAATGTACGAAAATTGAGTTACGGAGCTTCAAAGGGGCCAAAAATGGTCAAAATCGATCAAAATGACCAAAAATCTAAACAACTCAAAATATGGTCAATATGGTACTCTATTGAGAGCTCTCGATACGGACTACACCAATCAGACTATACTGGGTCACAATGGTGCCTCTTTTGGGAGATATAGCCATCTATAAACGGAAAATGCCGCGGCAACCCATTCTCGCTACTTCGCAAGTTATTATTATTATCCGTCTGTCCCCCCCCCAGATCTCGAGATTGAGAAGAGGTACAGGGGTGGTTGATACCTTATTTTGAAGCCCTTGACTAGGACATCTCCCGGAAGCAAGATGGTTCCGAAATTCCGGGTTTTGAAAATTCGGATTTTTTCGGGTGGTAAGGGGGGACCAAGGCGAAATTTCAAAAAACCAAAATTTGGTCAAAAATTTTTTGTCTCCGATTTGGCTCAAAAGTCGGTCATAGGGTAATTCGACCACGCTGATTTCGAAACTGAAATCGAAATTTCCGGAAAATTTCCAGATTTCGAGATATTCGCTCCGGAAAATTCCGGATTTTGAAAAATTTCTCCAAAAGTGGTCGATATGGTACTTAAATGAAAGAGCTCGGCGAGCTGGGTAATTTTTATCCTTACCATATTTTCCGGAAATATTTCTAGCGAAAGTTATGGCCGCAGATTGGAAAATCCGGAATTTCCGGAAAAAACCGGATTTTCAAAAATTGGTTAAAATATGGGCAATATGGTACTTAATTGAAAGCTCTTTGAGTCCTGAGACAGATTTCCTGAACAGAAACAGCTTAAAAGGTGTCTAGCAAAATTTAAACCCCAAAGGGATGTGTCGTGGGCAACACATTCTTGCCGTAGCGCTAGTTGGGTTGCCGCTTTTTACACAAAAAAGGCAACCCTTTCATCTGGGTATGTCCGTTTATTATTATTATTATTATTATTATTATTATTCATCATCTCGTTACCACCCCTGTCCCCCCTCTAACTTTTGCTAGGGTTGACCGATTGGGCTGAAATTTGAGGTGGGGGTTGGGGGTGGGGTGAAGTGTTGACTGAAGCGCGGGGGGCTCCCCCCGTTACGGTGTGCGAAAGTACTCGATACGGTGATGCTGCATATGGTCAAAATTGAAATTATCGGAAACTATCCAATATGTGGCTCATTTGATAGCTCTCGTTGAGTAGATAAAAGGTTGTAATAGGGCCAAGCCGCCAAAGTGTACGAAAATTGAGTTACGGAGCTTCAAAGAGGTCAAAAATGGTCAAAATCGGCCAAAATGGCTCCAATTGAAATTATCGGAAACCGTCCAATATGGGGCTCATTCGAAAGCTCTCGTTGACTAGATAAAAAGATGTTATATGGCCAAGTCGCCAAAGTGTACGAAAATTGAGTTACGGAGCTTCTAAGAGGTCAAAAATGGTCAAAATCGGCCAAAATGGCTCAAAATTGAAAGTAGCTGAAACTGCGCAATATGGAGCTCATTCGAAAGCTCTCGTTGAGTAGATAAAAAGTTGTAATAGGGCCATGCCGCCAGAGTGTACGAAAATTGAGTTATGGAGCTTCAGAGGTCAAAAATGTCAGAGGTCCTGGACACCTGGGGGTCGGTGAGGTTAGGTTGGGGGTTGGGGAGGGCCCTTCATATTTGGAAATTTCCTTTTATTTTTGTATGAGAAGTGGTTTGGCAAAATGATAGTTAAGCTGTGTAGGTGCTGTAGCTCTTTTTGTGCATACACATTTAAGATATTGTGTGATATGCATGGTGCTGCACCTTAAATTATTTCAGTACATGAAATTATGTTTGGTTGATTCTTTAAGTTATAGAATGAAAAGTGATTCTTGTACTGAACAATAATGTGCTGGAAGTAATAAGTTATTAGGTTGGGGGGCAAGGAATGGTTTATTAGGTTGGGGGTTGGGGAGGGTCCTTCATATTTGGAAAATTCCTTTTTTTTCGTATGAGAAGTGGTTTGGCAAAATGATAGTTAAACTGTGTAGGTGCTGTAGCTCTTGTTATTTAATCTCGTTACCACCCCCTGTCCCCCCCCTCTAACTTTTGATTGATTGGACCGATTGGGCTGAAATTTTCAGTGGAGGTTTGGGGTGGGGTGAAGTGTTGACTGAAGCGCGGGGAGCCCCGGGGGAGCAAGGTTGCTCCCGGAGCAGCCCCGTGAGTAAAAATGAGTAAAATAAAAAGTTGTCCAAATGAGCTAATTTTGGTATCATTCGAAAGCTCTCGGCGAGTAATGAAAAAGTTGTAATTGGGTCAAGGCCTGAAAATGCACTCATTTTGAGTTATGAGGCGAAAAATGGTCAAAAAATGGCCAAAAACGGCCAAAATGGCTCAAAATTGAAAGTTCTCGGATCGGGCTCATTTCGGTGTCATTCGAAAGCTCTCATTCAGTCCATAAAAAGTTGTAATAGGGCCAAGCCGCCAAAATGTACGAAAATTGAGTTACGGAGCTTCAAAGGGGCCAAAAATGTTCAAAATCGATCAAAATGACCAAAAATCTAAACAACTCAAAATATGGTCAATATGGTACTCTATTGAGAGCTCTCGATACGGACTACACCAATCAGACTATACTGGGTCACAATGGTGCCTCTTTTGGGAGATATAGCCATCTATAAACGGAAAATGCCGCGGCAACCCATTCTCGCTACTTCGCAAGTTATTATTATTATCCGTCTGTCCCCCCCAGATCTCGAGATTGAGAAGAGGTACAGGGGTGGTTGATACCTTATTTTGAAGCCCTTGACTAGGACATCTCCCGGAAGCAAGATGGTTCCGAAATTCCGGGTTTTGAAAATTCGGATTTTTTCGGGTGGTAAGGGGGGACCAAGGCGAAATTTCAAAAAACCAAAATTTGGTCAAAAATTTTTTGTCTCCGATTTGGCTCAAAAGTCGGTCATAGGGTAATTCGACCACGCTGATTTCGAAACTGAAATCGAAATTTCCGGAAAATTTCCGGATTTCGAGATATTCGCTCCGGAAAATTCCGGATTTTGAAAAATTTCTCCAAAAGTGGTCGATATGGTACTTAAATGAAAGAGCTCGGCGAGCTGGGTAATTTTTATCCTTACCATATTTTCCGGAAATATTTCTAGCGAAAGTTATGGCCGCAGATTGGAAAATCCGGAATTTCCGGAAAAAACCGGATTTTCAAAAATTGGTTAAAATATGGGCAATATGGTACTTAATTGAAAGCTCTTTGAGTCCTGAGACAGATTTCCTGAACAGAAACAGCTTAAAAGGTGTCTAGCAAAATTTAAACCCCAAAGGGATGTGTCGTGGGCAACACATTCTTGCCGTAGCGCTAGTTGGGTTGCCGCTTTTTACACAAAAAAGGCAACCCTTTCATCTGGGTATGTCCGTTTATTATTATTATTATTATTATTATTATTATTATTATTCATCATCTCGTTACCACCCCTGTCCCCCCTCTAACTTTTGCTAGGGTTGACCGATTGGGCTGAAATTTGAGGTGGGGGTTGGGGGTGGGGTGAAGTGTTGACTGAAGCGCGGGGGGCTCCCCCCGTTACGGTGTGCGAAAGTACTCGATACGGTGATGCTGCATATGGTCAAAATTGAAAGTATCGGAAACTGCCCAATATGGGGCTCATTCGAAAGCTCTCGTTATTTCCCGGATTCCGGGAATGGCGAATCCCGGAATTTTTTAGATTGGTAAGGGGGGACCAAGGGAAACGTAAAAATTTTTTGTCTCCGATTTTGCTTAAAAGTTGGTCATTGGGTAATTCGACCACGCTGATTTCGAAACTGAAAACGAAATTTCAGGAAAATTTACGGATTTCGAGATATTGGACCCGGAAAATTCCGGATTTTTAAAAATTTCTCCAAAAGTGGACAATATGGTACTCAAATTAAAGAGCTCGTCGAGCTGAACAACTTTTCTTCTTGCGACATTTTCCGGAAATGCATCTAGCGAAAGTTATGGCCGAAAAACTGAAAATCCGGGAATTTCCGAAAACCCGGATTTTGAACGGAAAAATTTTTTGTCTCCGATTTTGCTTTAAAGCTTGTAATAGAGTAATTCGATAGCGCCGATTTCGAAACTGAAATCGAAATTTCCGGAAAATTTACGGATTTCGAGATATTGGATCCGGAAAATTTTCCGGATTTTTAAAAATTTCTCCAAAAGTGGACAATATGGTACTCAAATGAAAGAGCTCGTCGAGCTGAACAACTTTTCTTCTTGCGACATTTTCCGGAAATGCATCTAGCGAAAGTTATGGCCGAAAAACTGAAAATCCGGGAATTTCCGAAAACCCAGATTTTGACGGAAAATTTTCCGGATTTTTAAAAATTTCTCCAAAAGCGGACAATATGGTACTCAAATGAAAGAGCTCGTCGAGCTGAACAACTTTTCTTCTTGCGACATTTTCCGGAAATGCATCTAGCGAAAGTTATGGCCGAAAAACTGAAAATCCGGGAATTTCCGAAAACCCAGATTTTGAACGGAAAAATTTTTTGTCTCCGATTTTGCTTAAAAGTTTGTAATAGGGTAATTCGATAGCGCCGATTTCGAAACTGAAATCGAAATTTCCGGAAACTTTACGGATTTCGAGATATTGGATCCGGAAAATTCCGGATTTTTAAAAATGTCTTGAAAAGTGGTCGGTATGGTACTCAAATGAAAGAGCTCGTCGAGTTGAACAACTGTTCTGATTGCGGCATTTTCGGGAAATGCGTCTTGCGAAAGTTACGACCGAAAAGCTGAGAATTCGGGAAATTACGAAAACGCGGATTTTGGACCAAAAAGTTTTTGTATCCGATTTTGCTTAAAAATTTGGCCATAGACAAATCCGATGGCGATGATTTAGAAACTAGATCGAAATTTCCGGTAAATGTACGGATTTCATGATTTGGACCTGGAAAATTCAGGATTTTGAAACATTTCTTTAAAAGTGGTTGATATAATACTCATATGAAAGATATAAATAAAGAATAATAAAAGTAATATATATGTAAGCTGTATAGGTGCTATAGCACTGTTGCTGATGCAGACACATTTAAGATAATATGTGTTATGCATGGTGTTGCACCTTAAACTATGTCAGTACAGGATATTATGTATGTTTAATGGATTGTTTAAGGTGGTGATTCCCTTTGGGCACATATTGTTCTTCGGCGGCGTAAATCAAAATGAAATTTGATGAAACTTTCCGAAATAAGTTCTTTTAGCATTCTAACACCCTCCGCGCAATCCCGCTTCGAAAATTCGAGATTTCCGGTCAGAGTGGTTTTTCCCAGTTTCTGAACGTTTGGCAGCTTCTATACAGTTATGACTATATTCATTTGAAAGATCTCATTGAGCTTTACATTTTTGCTTTTTAAAGTAAGTTTCTAGCTTTTCTCTACCGTGAGATATAGCCGATGTTCTTGTTTTGGCGTCGAAAACTTGTCATTTTTGCAGAAATCAAATTATCCAATTTTTCTTGAACTACGCAGGAAGTAAAATCAAACTAAGGGCGTCGATTTGGAGGTCTCACAGGGACAAATTATCCGACGCATGATCGTCTTCTAACTGGTATCCTGTAGGCTACTATCATAAAAAATGTAGTTTTTGTAAAAACACGACCAATTTTTTTCCAAAGATTGTGGAGCATTCACCATGCAAGGTGGAGGGCTGCTACTGAACAAATGTGCTCAGCACAAATATACTCAGGGACGATTTTTTAGTTGCCCCGATTGCTGCTTTCTAGCTAAAGTAATCGCTTGACAAATTTGGAAAAAGTAGGCAAAATACTGCTTACGCACACATTTCAGCTTATTTCTCTATAACGAAGAGCGATTTCACAATAAATAAAAAATCGTCCCCAGCTATTTGAAGGAGATATATTGATTTGAATGATATAACCGATGTCTCGCGAAAAAATTTACTTTAGTCTGCAAAAATTCTGGAAAATTATACTTCTTCTAAAATGTATTTAAAATATTTTTGAAAAGCAACATTAGTTTCGTGGCATGCATTAAAAAGAGAAAATGTCAAGCTACATTTTGATATAAAAATGGCTTCTTAACTTAAGTAATGAATGAGTAATAATGGTGCAAACTTTATGTGACCAAAGGGAATCACCACCTTAAGATACATGATGAAATGTGATTCTTGTACTGAACAGAAATGTAGTGGACGGGTTAACTTATTAGCTGGGGGTATTATAGGGGGGCGCGAGAGCGACCCCCTATAATATAGGTGTAAAAGGCTCTGCGCGGCCCTATGAGACTCGTTCGAGCACCGTGCCAGCTCAATACTGAACGAAACTCGGCAAGTTTGGTATTTTTGGAATCTACACGACGAGTACAACAAGTTGCAAAAAAGTTTTGGTCAAAATTTTCAACTTTGAAAATTTTCACTTTCGGACAAGTTAGGTCCGTTTGTTTTTTTTTCTGTGTTAGTCACGCTTGGAAAAGGGCTAATTTGTGCAGAGGTGTTTGAAAGATGTGGACATTTTCAGCCGGAAAGGTTTATATTTTCTGAATGCCGATATGGTCCCATGTGCCCCGCGCTATATTTTTTTGCTGCCCGGCCCGGCATGCCACCTGTGCGGCCGGCCAAAAGTGGCCAAACGGCGTTTTTGGTCAAAAAAGGCCAATTTTGTGTCACGGCCACAGGGCTCAGGGAACAAGTTAGAGAGACGCAGTTTGTTGCATGAACAAGTACGGAGGGGATACTAGTGCATAACGTTGGCCGATTTTTGATTTAGGTCCTGGACCGTTCTGGCGGCCGGTCCAAAGTTATCTGGTCCAAATGGCCATTTTCGGAAAAGTTTCTAAGTCCCAACTCCACAGAAAATTGTAAAAAATAGGCCTAAATATGCAGTTTTGAGCCATTTAGTGGGACGCATATAAAGGTTATCGGGGTAGCTGAACACGATGAGCATAGTCGCAGCTCTGTGCGGTGCTGCTATCGTGCTGTACTATTATGCAGCAACCATAGCACGCTGTCTGTAGACCTACTGTAAACGGCTAAACATATGAAACTTGCTGAAAATTATGTCTGTAGTAAGGGGGAACTGTAGCTATGTTAGTTGGTGCACTCTCTAGCTTCCACCGTGCTATATGTGCTGTCCCAAACACAGCACCGTCGATAACAAGTTATTCATTCGTCACTGGTATTTGAAATTCGGCATACAGATAGTTTAGGACATGACAAACTATTATAGATACGTTTCGTATACTTATTACGATGTTACTATGTGGTTGCGCTGCAGTAGAGTGCTGCTGAAGTAGAGCACGGCCTATAACTAGCTACAGGTAAGTTGCAATCGTCCGAAATTTTGCATACAAGTGCGGCAGAGCATTGCAAATCATGCCGTTTGAGTTTCCCTCACCGACAGTAAAGTTTGCATCTGGTTGCGCTGCAGTAGAGTGCTGCTGAAGTACAGCACGGCCTATAACTAGCTACAGGTAAGTTGCAATCGTCTGAAATCCTGCAGGCACGTGCAGAATAGCATTGGAAATCATGCCGTATAAGTCTCCTTTTTTGGCAGTGACGTTTGCGTCTAGTTGCGCTGCAGTAGAGTGCTGCTGAAGTACAGCACGGCCTATAACTAGCTACACAAATGTTGCAATCGTCTGAAACTCTGATGAGGGTTTTCTGCCAAAATCTTTGTACTTTGTAATTGGTACTTTTCAAGCTTCTTTGTTCTATGGCTTGCTTGACTGTTACGTAATCATTGGGGGAATTTTTAGAGTTTCTTTCATAAAGCTTTAACATTCTTGCTTAAGTTTTACTGAGAACCTTAAAAATGAAATAGGACAAGAATAAAAATGCTCCGATGGAGCATGAAAAATGCAATATGGGTGACACTGGGTTTTAAGCAGACAGAGGACTAGGTTTTAAAACGTTAATATGGGAGGGGCAGGTTGTAAATGCCAGGAGGACTAGGTTAAAAGCGCACTAATATGGACCAGCTTCGCTGAACAACCCATATTCGCGGGTACGCATGCTCCACTCCGCATTTGACCTTTATTGTCTTAAGTTCTAAATTCGTCAGCTTTCCAGGCGAGCTTGCTGATTTTGAAATATTATGCTTTATATACTTCAAGCGTTTTATAGTGAGTTACCACAGCGGAATTTGTGACACCAATTTTTACTGCATATATATATTGTATTAAGTGTTGGATTATATGCATTAATTAAATTAATTAAATTGTTGTAAGTTGTATTAATTATGGAATGTTAAGTATTACGAACACAACTATATGTATATATATACGTAGTAATAGCTGCAAAGTCGTGCCGACAAATTGTTAAACTGTTATTGAAGGATTGCCGCCAGCATTTTTGTCTGGACAATTTCCGCGAATATGGGTTGTTCAGCGAAGCTGGTCCATATTAGTGCGCTTTTAACCTAGTCCTCCTGGCATTTACAACCTGTCCCTCCCATATTAACGTTTTAAAACCTAGTCCTCTGTCTGCTTAAAACCCAGTGTCACCCATATTGCATTTTTCATGCTCCATCGGAGCATTTTTATTCTTGTGTAAGATATGCTTTAGGTTGGGAGTTAGGGAGGAGCGTTGTTAGTTTGAAAAATCCTTTGATTTTCATATGAGGTGGAATCCTTATTAGGTTGGGGATTTTGGATTTAGAAAATTTCTTTGTGATTTTCATATGAGGGGGAATCCTGTGAAATCATCT
Source organism: Trissonchulus latispiculum (assembly GCA_030248195.1). Lineage (NCBI taxonomy): Eukaryota > Metazoa > Nematoda > Enoplea > Enoplida > Ironidae > Trissonchulus > Trissonchulus latispiculum. Next base: position 67,363 of record JASAND010020078.1, on the reverse strand, counting down.
GCGATCGAGTGTTTTGTTTAATATGTTTTTGCACTGTTTAGAGTAATCTTACAACTTATTATAATATTTGGTGAATATTAATTTGGTTTTGATCATGGGAAAGCGGAAAAGTGAAAAGAAGACGTTAGAGGCAAAAAGACTGAAGGAAAGGAGAAGAAGCGGCGGCAAAGAGCGAAGAAAGCTGCTGAAAGACAGATCGAAACTGGGACTGAACTCAATGCGGCTGTTAGATCTACTGATTCAGTGATCTCACACCGTGAAGATGTAGCTATGGAACCGATTGACATGGCAGTCGATCATGTAATTGACGGTGGGCCTTCCGGTGTGGGAGCAGACGATGGACATTTGTTTGGTGGTGAACCTGCACCTGTCAGACACGAGAAGCCTACTGATACAGAAGCTTCTCGGCGTTCTCGAAAAGCGGAACTAATGCGTCAAAGACGTGAAGATGCGGGTTTGAGGGAAAGAGAAGCTTTATATAGCCGCGAGCGTTACGCTGTCGAATCCGTGGCTGAAAAGAAGCGTAAACAGATGCGTGAATACTATAAGGATCCAGTGGTCGGTGAATCTCACCGAGAGCTTATGCGAAGTCGCATGGTTGAGTACTATGCTGATCCTGAGACTGGCGAATCCCATCGTCAACAGATGCGCGAATACTATGAAGACCCTGAGACTGGCGAATCCCATCGTCAACAGATGCGCGAATACTATCAAGACCCTGAGAGTGGTGAAGCCCGTCGTCAGCAAACTCAGACGTTGCGGAAATTACGAAGATCTGATCCAGTTCAGTTAGAATCTGAAAGAGAACGAGACCGTGAACGGAAGAAACGGCTAAGAGCGGAAGGAGGTGCTTGGGAACCATTTGAGGCGATGCGCATGCAAGGTCCTATGCATGTGTGTTGTGTCTGCCATCAAAAGCTGTACCGGGACTGTTTGGCGGTTGTGGATAAGATCAGAAACAGAGGACTTGTCAGCAAAATCAACGAACTGTATGTCGAAGCTAATTGTCAGTTTTGTCTGGACAAAGAATCTCGTGGCGCCCTCGTGAAGATGATCTGTAGGTACTGCCGTTCCAAGCTGGATGCTGGTGAAATCCCTCGTCTTCGACCCGGAAATTATCGGCTTCCAGTTATCGTTCCGGAACTGCAAGACTTGCGTCCTCTGGAAGTCAATGTTATAGCCGCTATGATTCCCTTTATGCGAATCCGTCAAATGCCGGTGTGCAAACTACAACGACTCTACGGTAATGTTGTTTGTGTTCCGTGCAAATTGGAGCGATCTATTGGTCAGTTGCCGAGAAACCTGGCTGACTGCAGTACCGTCGTCGTGGAACTGAAACGGATGAAGAAGCTGGGTGCTCATCGCAGGGAACGAATCCGAGTTACGAAAGTTCTGCAAGCCTGTCGTTGGCTATATGACAATGCCCAGCTTTACCGAAGGAACGTTGACTTCGACGTTGATCACTTCCTTCAGTTCTTGCGTGACAACGATCAGCTGAATATGATGATTGAGCCAGAAGGAGTGGTCGAGGGATTTGATACAGGCGTTTGTCCTGCTGGTGGAACCAGCGCCTGTTGCTGTGACGCAAGTGGTCGCTGCACTGCTGTTGGTGGAGAAGACGACGCAGAGTCTACGACTGATCCCACTGTCGATGACAACGACGGTGATATTGAATGGGAAGAAGAGCCGGTTGATGGTTCAGTCAATGCTATCAATCAACCAACCATGCTTGCCCCAAACGATCCCGATGAAGAAAATCAGATGATCATGGCTGAAATGTATGACCTCAGCGATAAGAAGGTGATTGTCAATCCGGGCGAGGGCAATCGTCCAGTACCGCTCCTGATGTCGACGGAGGTTGAAGCCCTTTGCTTTCCACACGTATTTGGTGGCGAAGACGTGCCAGAAACCAGCATGACAACTGCCGATCGTGCTATTAGTATTCAATGCGAATGGAAGATCCACGCTGCATTCTTTGCGATGACTATATCTTTTTACTGTGTAAGAAACTGCAGGTGGAACGCGTCCATAGTGGCATGTCGATTTGGATGAAGATGCAACGGAAAGGGGAAGCTGCAGTGAAATATACAGTAAGCGACATCATTCAAGGAAGAGTGGTGGAGGAACTGGCAAGGAAAAACGAAGCTTTCAACTTCACCAGAAATGTCCGCGGTAGTCCAGGTTGGCAGGACGCCAAGAAGAAAGATCTGTTTGCCATGATCAGACAGCTTCGTGGACCTTCGTTGTTCATGACTCTGTCTGTTGCAGAGAGTCGGTGGACAGAGCTCATAGTGATGCCGAAGGCGGAGTTGGACAATGAAACTATCCAGGAAGATGATGTGTCCAGGATTCCAAAACAACCGACCAGTACAAGCGCTAAACTAAGACTGACTGGGCTTTTTAAAAGTAACGAAAGAACGTGCAATCACGCGATCACACGTGGCTTGCCCAGCCAATCAAATTTTAGATAGACTTTTGAGAGAATTTCGAAACCAAAGTGACAAATTGCTGATCTATCTTTGCAAAAAGACATACAATTACATTATTTCAATTACAAATTATAGGCTATCGGGGCAATTTCCACAAAAACGAGATACATAAGTTCGGGCTAATTTTGGATGGAGAATCTTTTTAAATAATAATAAAATATGACAGTAGGGCATCACCGCCCTACTGTACACGAGCAAGTTGACCGTTTCCCGGGTTCATGCTTTTATGGAGACAACTTGTAAGCGGAGGTAAACAAACGGAGAAGCCGACGACAAGTGGAGTATCTGAAATGGTGGTGACCACTGCAATTTAGTAGCTATTGTTTATTGAACTACACAGCTACCCGGCTAACTAAAAGTAGATTTTCGAAAGTGAGGTTTTTTCAAAACCCCCCCTCCCCCCCAGGGCCAAGGTTTCCCAAAGCTTGATTAAATGAGCTCAAGTTTGGTATGGTTGTAAATTCAAATATAGCAATCATTTTCGATTTCGCTAAATTCGAATTTTCTCTATTTTTAAGGGTGAGACCAAGTGGCCACGAAAGATGATCTGTCCTCAGTTTGCTGAAAAATGGCATGAAGTGGGTCGCAGAGTACTTATCTGAAGTCCGTTTTTATCTAGATGCTCATTAGCTTAGTATAAGCTTATATGTTTAACTTACAACTTTAGCTTATGTTGAGCTAACGACAAAACTTCAAATTCGTTTTCTGCTACTCCTAAGTAGAGTTGACCACGATTCGTTAAAAAGGGGGCTGGGCCGACGCCCGGCCCCCCGAATTTTGGAGGCTGGACCACTATTTTCGGGGGCCAGCCCAGACGGCCCCCAGCACTATGAACGTGTGCTTTCTTAGGAAGAACCATTACAGACATTGTTTTTCTTTCCTATCGCAAGAAAACGACAGATTATAAACAAAAATAAAGCAGTGCAAGCAACTCATTAATATTCTTGCCATTGTAAACAGGTTAAAGAAAAATTCATTGCGATCGCAAAACGGAACCAAATTGTTAACCTGCAGTTGGCAAAAGGCTGACTAAGATAAAGCAGCTTTCGCAACTAAACCATGTTTGTCTCCCTATGTGATCGTCCTTTACTCGACTCAGCTATTAGAGACGACGGCACGACAGCAAGCTTAGTAGTAGGCTGTCGACTTCAGCAATTCAAGACCATACTTATGGAGAAAGGTTGCAGAATGATAACAAGCAGGCCCCCAAAAGGGGCAGTATTTCTTTATAGACCTTTTTTTAGTTCGCCCCACTCCAGTTGGCACACGCCGGTTAGGAGTGGTGTCAGCATTGCGTAAACTTTGGCTGGGGAGGGGGGCTGACACCGAATAATTGCTATCGCAATTAGCCGAGGCGTTTAACAAGGCCGGCGATGCGCCTATTGCTGCCTATGCAATAAGCTCACCGCGGCAGCTCCACCCGAAAGCGGCCACCCCTTGGAATCTCGGTAAATTGCAGGGGGGATATGTGCGCTAATTGCGGTGCCAGCTGGCACCGGTGTTTCAGGTCTGGCTCAGCTGAGCCAACGTGTTACAACACAAGTATCAGGCATAGCATGTAAAACACTGTAAGTACTGTAACAATAATTCAGATATTTGTCAACATTGTTTTCGTTCTTTGTTAAGGTGGAAAAGGATGAGTAGACTGGCAGATGGGTTAGTGTTTGTCGACTGCGATAGCTTGAGTTGTAAATGAGCCTGAGCCAGATCTGTGGGGTCCGGGAGCAGTTTCTGATGTAGTTCTGTCGGATGGTTTGGGTGTCGGACAGTCGAACCGCATGGCATCTTTTAATTCGTTGCTATTCGTAAGCTGTTGAGGAAACCTGCAAACGTTAGTGAAGCAGGTGGAATTGCATTCTGCTATCGTTATCAGATCGAAGCTCTTCTTGATACGTACCTCTGGTTTAGTTTATATGCCATTCTTAAATTTGTCATAAATTTCCGTTTTGGTCTTTTTCCTTGCGCGGTGTGGTTTTAATGTTACTACACTAACGCTAGCTAACAAGTTCTAACGGTTTATCAGTTTTCTTAGGTTTGAGACTTTGGTACATTGATTGACACTTCAGGTATCAGATTACAGATTACCATTAATAGTTTTCAAGGACATGCTTTTTAATAAGCTACAGGAATTTACTTATTGGTTAAAGTTATGAACATTAAGAAAAACTTAACCGGATTGCTTCAGTCAGATCCAAAAAATCTCGGACACCGAAAAGAAATGAAAAGGTGACCGTCCAGTTAAGCATCAATTGAGATCATTGGAGGCGAGATTCTTTTTCGGTGATCGTCAGAATGAAAATCGTTGATTGGAGTATGTCGTAATGGAGATCATTTAGATTGACAGGCACTAGTGGTTCGGTTGGAGATCTTCGGTTTCAAGATGAGATCATTGTTTGGAGATCATTTGATTGGAGATCAGCGGAACTGGAAATCGATAGGCTGGAGATCATGAGGGAAATCTTTTGGTTGTTGTGCCCATTTAATTTGCTGACCAAGATTTGATTAAGTTTTGAAAAATTTGGTTGAAAATGTTCGGAATAATAGCAAAACACAACTACCTGCCAGCATTGCAGCGGATCAGATCCTTATAGACCTTTTCTTTATTGAAATGCAGACTTGTATATATTTGTAGGAAGCTCCAGGTTTTGTTTACAATTTCACTTACCTTCCCACATCAGGGAGATCATACCTATGCTTGCCATGCCTGGCTGAACTTGTGATGTCCAGCGCAAGCTAGTACCTACCTAATGCACCAATGTGTAGCTCCCAAGGGGTTGTCCCCGGGCCGTGTAGCGGGCTCCGGGCCCTGGGCCGGGCCCGGGCCGGGCCGGCCCGGTTGCGGCCCGGGCCCGGAAAATTTTGAGTTGGGCCCGGCCCGGGCCCGGCCCGGCCCTGGCTGAAAGCCCGGCCCGCTACCGGGCCCGGTTTTTTAGGCCGGGCCCACCGGACCTGCCGGGCTTCCGGGCCCACCGGGCCTACCGGGCTCACCGGGCCTACCGGGCTCACCGATGAGGAATCCCTTGAAGAAGGAGAAGAACCCGAGATTCAGGTTCTAATCCCTCAAGCTGCGGACACGGAACATGTGCCCGCGGCGCCGCCAGCACAGCAGCAGCCACCTGCTGCTCCCACTCCAAAGGAGGTAGCGCAGGCACAGTTTGCGGCCGGTTCAGGGTCTGGACCTGGCCCTAGTACACAGCAGCAACAACAACAGAGACCTCCATCGTTGGCTGAAAATCCACCGGGTATGGTGTTTACAAATGCCAAGTACTCTCGCAAGCACAAACCAGCTAGCGGTACGAGTGGTCGCGGTAGAGGCCGTGGTACTTCCCCACGTGGTGGAGCTCCTCGTCGCCAGAGTGCACCGCCTAAACCAGCGCCGAAACCTGCGGCGGCTGCGCCTAAGCCGGTACAGGCTCCGGCGCCAAAGCCAGTCCCGCCTACGACTCGGCCAACTATTAAGTCTTGGATGGACCCAGCGGAGCTGCTGGTGTCCGCCCCTGACCCAGCGCCATCCGGAGCGGGTGTGTCGCAACAGGAGCTTCCGCCTCCACCGCCGCCTAAACCGCCGACGCCTGCTAAGCGTACGGCATCTCAAGCAAGTACGGCGTCGGAACCATCGACGTCTTCGGTGGTCACAGTACCTGTCAAGCAGTGGATGCCTCCGCCTAAGAAGGAGGAGGAACAGCAGCCCGGTTCATCCTCAAGGCCTCCGACGGGTGTGTCGCATGAGGCCGCTGCTGCTGCTATAGGCCAAGCAGTTGAAGCCGTAATTGGTCAGCAACCAAGTCTAGCTTCGCTAGTCTTCCCTACCTTCCCTGACCCTAAACAGTATAATATCCCACCCCCAGCACCACCGGTCATACAACCGGACCAGGTGGCATTGCCGACGCATGCGGAGCTGCAGCGTCTGGGCTTAAATACCTCGGTATATGAGGGTGTGCCCGCCATTGCCTTACCTATGCTGGAGCAGTTTTTGCGGTTCTTGCTCCACCCTGAAGTGGCTGGTTATGCTGGTCCATCCCGGCATAGATTTGTTCCTGCTGCTATGTACTATCAGGAACCAGCGTTGTTACCTGCGGATATGCAACAGGAAGGGCAACCCAGACGGTATGTCCGGGAAAACCATGTCCAGGTTATGGACGCGGCCCATGCCTGGGACCCTCTTCAACAGGGTGATGCGGTGCGCATCTATGTGGTAGGCCCTGCCCTAGATCGGGCAGCTCCCGGTTTCGACCCGACGGCATATCTCGAGTCGATCCGGCAGTTTGGTCCCGTCCATTGGCAGGTCTTAACCGAGCTAACACCTGGCTTACCCTGGTGGGCACAGGTTATGTTCTGGAAAGATGCACAAGGCAGCATCCAAATGCATCCGTTGCATGTAATCGTGTCAGTTAATGCGCTGGTACCCGGTGATGAGTACTTCAGCCGGATATCTATGCCTGTTGACCTAGATCCCCAGACGCTGGAATCAGCCCGGCGCTTGCAGTCGGATTTGATGGTCTTCCGACGAGACCCCGGTCCAACATTATTGGCTCGGGGCCTGTTATGGATGGTTCCTCGGTACGGCGGGTTAAGTTTTCCGGTGTCGGCCAGCCACATAGTCGGAAGTAGACTTACGGCGGCCATCCGGTCTTTTCCTGCTATACCCGTGAGCCAACAGCAGGGTAGTTGGGCACCTGTATATCGCCCATTGACGATCCGGCCTGCTTCTCCTGCGCCTGGACCATTCCCGGTTTTTCCGACTGCACCTCGTTTTGGGTCTATACAAGGAGTATACCTAAGACGGACTACTTCCTCGTCCTCGTCACGGGACACGTCTCTTTCTCGCGCGACTCCACAACCGGAGGCTGCCTTGGAACCAATGGACACGTTGGCTCAGGCACCCTCGGGACCGGTTGTAGGGGCTGGCGTTCGTTCTGGCCCGTTTCAGGCTGGAGCCGCGGCATATAACGCTCCACAACGTCCACCTCAACCGGGTACAGGTTTTGGTACGTTGCCTCCGCGGCCTACGGGGCAGGCACAGCCACGCCCATATCAGTCGCCTGCTTCTGCCCTGTGGCAGAAGGCGCGACTTACAGCCCAGTACCGTCAGGCGGGACCAGGTGATAAGAGGCGGCATAGCCTCTCCACAGACCGTACTGGCTATCCACCAAAGGAGGAGCCGAAGCCCTTGACTGGGGCACATAAATCTCGGTCTCGCACCCGGTCCAAGAAAAAGCGAAAGGCGGTAGCTATGGCACCCGTCCCTACAGTCCCGGTGAATGGGGACCAGGTACGCGCCTTGGAAGAAGCCCGGACTGCGGCTAACTTCCCTTCATTCCGTGAGCTACTCTATGAACAGTATGTCTTAGCAAAGGAAAACCAGACCGGAATTTTCACTTTGCAGGGTAGCATGGACGCGCAATACCCGCGTTTTACTCTGTCCGTGCCCTTACCGGACGAGGTAGCAGGCGTCCCGGTAAAAAGGGAGCCCTGCGTCTATTACAAGAACTTTTGGAATGAATGGGAATGTAGTGAAATTCCGGCTATTCCGGGTAGGAATGCCCCCCACCCAGCCTTGACCGCCACCCGCAAGGTTATTGCGGACTGGTTCACTCCATTGAGCGAACGGGCAGTCACGGTCACATTAATGGACTTCGCACAGATCCGTGCTTTGCTCCAGCAGAAATTAACACAGTGGGCTCCATATGTCCGGATCGAGGACAATGAGCCTTCCACGGAAGGTGGTAAACCGCTTGCGCGTGGGCCAAAAACTTGTTCGGCTACATGGCACTTTATTGCCATTAATAAGCCGCCAACGGAGGACTCGGAACCTTATTTCTTCATTACCGAGTATGCCTCCACTCGTGAGTTGGCCCATGCCCAAGTGATGGGACGCATCCTTCCGGAGCTTACTCCTTATGATCACCTTTTTTCTCGGCCCGGCTATAGGGCGTATAAGGATGTATATTACGCCGCTGCTGACACGATCAACAGAGGTGAGGCGGTCCGATGTGCGTATGCTAACTGGTACCAGCCTGGACTCGACGGGATAGTCGACGTCTCCGAAACGGACTTTGTCTTCCCCTATAAGGGAGAAGGCTTTGAGGTCTCTTTCATGCACCCCGTACCGGGTGGACTCACCCTACGGCAGCATGGGACCCTGCGGTTCCCGGACCCGGAACATGGGTACCAATTCCGCAAATCGCACTACTATAAGAGATCTGACGTCAAGCGGTATATTAACCATCACGGTAACACTCCTGGTCGCGTCCTAAAGGTGGAAGTCACCAGACGCTTGCGTGATCCCCCGGACTCGCCATGGCATAATGGCTGGAAGGCCGGCCACAATGTACGGACGCTATATCGCGTGCTTTGGGACTATTTCTATCAGTCACCAGCACTGCGTGCATTCCTACTGGATAACATCCTATGCCTGTTTGCGGAGGCAACTGGCGAGGAGTTCTTTAAACCCGCTATGCCCTCGTTCCAAGGGCTGCCTCCCGCTTCGCTGGCGCAGGTTCCGCCCCAGCAGTACCCTGACTTGTATTCACTACAAAAGATCTTTCAGGGTCACAGTATCGCGGGTAACCTGTGGACGGAGTTGCTCCTATGGTTCACCCAAGGCGGTCCGCAAGATTTCTTCGCGGACTGGAAGACTAAGACCCGCCTAAGTCCACAGGAGCATGCGGACTTCTTGGAAGTGATTCGGATGCGCATGGAGAATGCCGTCCATCACTACCAGACGGACGGGTTATGTCCGCCTTTCTTCGGCATCGTAGATCCGCCGAGACGCATGAGAGCGGCGGGATTGCGCCTCCCGGTCAATAGAACAGGCGTATACATTGAAGGCCTGGAACCTCCCGGCCAGAAGAACAACACGTACTGCCCTTGCGCTGGGCCTTTGCTGTACGACCCGGCGCATCCAGAGAAGGCCCACCAGCGGCTGTCTCTGGATAAGCACAGCCCCGTCTTCAACGAGTACTAGGCATGGCGAAGCCTAGTACTCTCCCCTCCCGCCCGGTGATGGGTTGGGCCTGCCCGGTGATGGGTAGGATAAAGGTCCAGAACGGTGATGTTTTGTTGACCAGCTGGCTCCTTCCTATGGTAATAATCTTCGACGGATGAACCTCATAGCCTCAACATCGGCGATGACGACTCAACAGTACCTCAATGAAGAAGCAACGGCGGATGTTGCCCCAATCATTGGTTGGTACCTACCAGTCCCCAACAACTTTATCCTTCCCTCCTGATCCTCAGATCTATGACTGCTCTACTATGACTATTCTACTTATGATCCTAATTATGATTCTCAACCATGATCCTCTATATTGACTCTACCTCAACGTGGACTTTATATTGCTCAATTTATGCCATTCCCAACCATGACTGCCATTATAAACTGTGATTTATTCCCGATTAGTGACTATATTCCATTCCCAGAAGAAAGAAGACACCGAAGAATAAGATTGGCTACGATAGAGACGTTAGGTGTCAGTATGTATATTATGTATGAAACTGGTATTTTGTGTTTTCTTTTTAGTCATTTTTAGTCATAATATTTTGCTTTAATAATCCCTACCAAAGTTTTATCTCTTATCTCAAAACGATCTAATTTTATTTACTTACCTTTTAAAACGATCTCTCTAACTACTAAAATTTTACCTTTCCATGCATTCTTATCTAAACTCTAGATTCCTTATTTTAATTCTAATATTTTAAATAGATTCAATTCTTACCTAACCTTTTAACTTGAGTAAATTCTACCTAACCTAGTTCTTCCAAAAAGTCTAGCCATAATATAAACGGGTGATTTTTCGTGTCTTATGTATATATGTACTTTGTATTATGTTCTTGTATTGTCTTGTATGCTCGTGAAAATTTCTTAAAAAGTACCTAAAACTTACCAAAAACCTAACCAAAATTTCTCTAGTTGTTCAAATTTCTTGCTACTTGTTCAGTGAGGCGTCCGGGGATGGACAAAAAGGTCCCTACTTAATTCCCTTTAGTACGGTCACCACACCTTAACTTAAAATTCTACTTTTGCGGGCGCAAATGGTAGTTGTCCCAACGAACCCTGCCCCTAAAATTACGCTTACCAAACTGGAGGGGTCGGCGGCATATGCCTCCCTACCATCTGATAGTTGTGTAGCCATGAGCACTGTAACGGCATCGTAGTCTCTTCGTGAGTCTGCGCCCACCATCGAGGTGATTCGATGTCGTGAGGCGAGCGCTCCCCTGTCTCAGGGTGATCTCGCTATGCCGCGCAATGGCACCCTATCCGGTTCTTTTAACTTATAAAATTTTTTCGCTCTAATTCCAGCTGTTTACATAGCTGACGGTCCTCCGGCGCTCCGCCCGTGGTTGACCTTAGTCCAAGCGCCTTGTAGTTGGATCCGGGGATGGTTCCATGCCTGTGTGGCCTCACAAAGTTTTCGTTTCTACTTACATTTCTACTACTTGTTCTGACTACTTATTTCTCATCGGCATTTTTCTATTTTCTTACTTGTTTTCCTATATACGTATGGCCGTGCCCTCATTTCCGGTTTCTTAAAAATTTCTTTCCGGTTCAAAATTCTGGGTTTCCGCCAGTTCCCTCGCAGGAGCTCGGGCGGTAAGCCCTGGGGACATGTACAGTAGGGCGGTGATGCCCTACTGTCATATTTTATTATTATTTAAAAAGATTCTCCATCCAAAATTAGCCCGAACTTATGTATCTCGTTTTTGTGGAAATTGCCCCGATAGCCCATAATTTGTAATTGAAATAATGTAATTGTATGTCTTTTTGCAAAGGTAGATCAGCAATTTGTCACTTTGGTTTCGAAATTCTCTCAAAAGTCTATCTAAAATTTGATTGGCTGGGCAAGTCACGTGTGATCGCGTGATTGCACGTTCTTTCGTAACTTTTAAAAAGCCCAGTCAGTCTTAGTTTAGCGCTTGTACTGGTCGGTTGTTTTGGAAGTCTTTTCTACTGTATACTTTATATTCAAAATTCCGCGTTTTCTTCAATTCCCTTTCAGGATGCCCTTCGCTATTGAAACTCGGCTAGAGGAGTAAATAGATTCTCAATCTGGTGATAGGTTGAGGGGGAATCCCGGCTCTTAGAAAAAGGGGCATATATTTAGTATTTCTATACCTGCATTTTGCCTGTATTCTGCTATATTTATGGTATTTGCCTGTTCATTGGATCATAAATCAGTAAGTCTGTAACGGAAATTATTGTATTCCCCCCCTTCTCTAATTAAATATTATAATACGCCCACTTGGCCCCGTGTATTGTAGCCAAGTCTTAGATTGTTTAGTTTGGTAGGTAGGCGTTCCCTAGGATATTTGGGGTTAGAATCTGGCCGTAGTACAACTTAAGGTTCACGATAACTGGTATCTTGTGATTGGCGAGGCTTGTCGAGGTCGGCCTGGAAACTATCTCCAGTCCAGGTTGCGTATCCAGCCTTCAGCGCACAGCACCCCAGTAAAGGATTTTGGTCGCCATTTATCCAGTCTCTGGGGCCAAAGCTTTACACTCGTTTCTCCGTTTCAGCGCTACCCTATTCCTTCCGGTAATCTTACACTTTAGGGGGTAAAAAGGTTTTTGATGAAAAAAATTAGACCAAATTTTGCGAAAACGTGCCTACTGGGGTTTTCGAGGGTGGAGTAAAGTGGTTTCGAGTAAAAATACCAATTTTAATGTAGCTCTCATCTGAATCCGCGGCCTCTATGGCGCCGAAACCGGTTTTCGGGAGGAGAGCTTACCCTGCCGTTTATATACCCGCTCACTATATTATGCAATTTTAAAATGTGTTTATAAACTTAAAAATATTTTTTAATTCTTAAAAACTTTAGTTATGGTAATACCAAGAGTACATAAATAACTAAGAGTGTGACAAGCGTCAAGCTCTTAGTTATTAGGCTTGGGACATCATCTGCACGATAACGGCTGACCCCCCCCCCACAAATTAGACCCATCACTTCAAAGAAATTCGCACGCTATGCCTACGTTCTAAAGCTCGAAAACACAACTAGTCAGTTGGTTCAATGTGCGTCTGTTGCGAGCTTCAGCACACAAGCATAGCGTGCGAATTTCTTTGAAGTGATGGGTTTAATTTGTGGGGGGGGGTCAGCTGTTATCGTGCAGATGATGTCCCAAGCCTAATAAATAACTAAGAGCTTGACGCTTGTCACACTCTTAGTTATTATGTACTCTTGGTAATACTAAATACAGATCTCAAATTTGGATTCTGCGTCTCCAAAAACCCCCTGGGTAAGGTTTTTCTCAATTTCTGGGGTGAAATAACAAATTTTCCTACGGGCTCACCTCCCGAAAACCGGGTTCGGCGCCATAGAGGCCGCGGATTGAGAGCTACATTAAAAATGGTATTTTTGCTGAAACCGCCACCCTCGAAAACCCCCTCTCACATTTTCGCAAAATTTGGTCTAATTTTTCCATCAAAAACCTTTTTACCCCCTAAAGTGTAAGATTACCTTCCTTCCTACAACCGCTGGAGCATGCATTGGCCTTTAAATTGAATACACACACGATTTTAATTCAACCTAATTCAATAACATCAAGAGATTTGACAATTTTGCTATCAACCGTTGACGTTGCTACACAATCAGGTTCAATTTTTCGTTTCTTGTCCGAGACTGTGATTTTGTAATCCGGAATCTCCATAAATATGGAATGATCGGAAGCATTTAGCCGGGCAGCCTTACCACCAGGAATGACATAGCTGATAATATTGTATGGAGTAAAATGATAATCTTCGCGAAGATAACCTGAAAAAGAGGAAAACAAAGGATGCTATTCAGGGTTTTTTGGTTTTTGGATTTGCGTCAACCTTGCGTCCCGCTAAATTTTAGTTGCGTCCCATTAAGAAATTTTGCGTCCAGACAAAATTCTTGCTTTAGCGTGTTTTCAGTCCAAAAATTGTTTTATTTATAAAAATTTCGATAATTCCTGTAGTGTAACGCAATTTAGACTATTTAGAAAGTACATGCTGCTTAAATGTGATGCACGATTACATGATTACCTACAGAATATATATAGATGCGTCCAATAGATCTGGGGGTCTGGGGGGCTGTTGAGGAATTTTTTTGAAATTGCAAAATAATCCGTAATGGAAATGTGTAAAAAGATTTTATTTGGAATCTGCTGCATCTAGCGCATGCCTTGAGTAATTTTCGATATTATTGACACACATTATTCCGATATTTCAATGTCAGTTAAAATAATTAAAGTGTTAAAAATTTATGAAATATTTTGGAATATCATTGAGAAGAAAGGTAGCAACAATTAAAGCATACATTCGGTTTCAAAAACTCTGAGAACTACTGATCCTTGGTAAAAATTTTGCAAATAAGCACCGGGGGTTCTGGGGGGCGGGGCCCCCCAGAAGTTGGAAATTTTTTGAAATTACGGATTAAATCCGTCGTGGAAATGTTTAAAAAAATTAATTTGACATCTGTTACATCTATTCTAACTGAAGCTCCTAACGCTAATGCATTTTTGTGTAAGAAGCGAGTGCTGCATTATTCAGCGTCAATACAGTGAAGAAGCATTTGTAAATACTATTAACGCTAGTTACGATAAATTCATCGTGATTTGCTCGTGCATAGGTCTTTTGCATTTGAAAATTTTAGAAAAATGGTAGTCTTGCATTATTTCAAATTGCCATTTTTGTATATATTTTGCGAAAAACGTGTTTAGATGGAAGAACCAAACAATTTACAGCTACAAATTTGTTAATTTCGGGGTTTTACTTTATAGCCCGGTTCATACTTATTTTCCGTTTGTCTGTTTGTACTTTTGTCCGTTTGTCTGTTTGTCTGGTTGTCCGGTTGTCCGTTTTAAAAAAGGACAAAGTGGTTCATACTTATTTTCCTGATTGTCCGTTTGTCCGTTTCCGTTTGTCCGTATTGATGGTGCCTATTTTCGGTTGTAATACACTATTTAAACTTTTGCTGTATTGCTGGATTGCTGTTTCTGTTTTCGAGTCACCTGACACTTTCTGTTCATGCTTATTGGCTACAGCATTATGTTACTTATAAACGTAATTCTCGTCAAAACCTTCAAAACTTTGAAATCAAGTTATCTTTGAAAATAATTTCATAATACTGTCAATGTTTCAAATAATTAATCTTAAAACCATTGAAAAATCAAATACTAACGTTTATTTAGCAAGCACGTGATAGTTCTGGCCGTTTCCGATTGGTTGTTGCATACGGACAAACGGAAAAAAGTAAAACATTGCTCAAGTTCAAACGGACAACCCTTTACGGACAAACGGACAACAGCAAAATAGCAAAGGTATGAATCAACCCTGCAAACGGACAAAAGGACAAACGGACAAGCAGCAAAACAGCTAAACAGCAAAGCAGCAAAACAGCAGAAGTATGAATCAGTTTTTAAAACGGACAAACAGACAAACGGACAACAGAAAAGGTCAAACGGACAGAAGTATGAACCGGTCTTACTACTAATCTTGATCTTGCCTGACCTGTTGGATAAGAACAATATAAATGCTCACGATTATGCATTTAGTAAGATCCATATAAAATTTATTGAAGTGAAATTTACGAGTTCGAAAAGATCTGATACGGAAGCAGGTGGACAACAACTTAACAAATAACATTGAGTAACACTGAGGCATGACCTTGCACCTTGGCATTCCATGACAAAGTGAGAAACAATGGGGGTCTGGGGGCAGAGCCCCCAGGACCAGAAGAAATTTTTGGAAAAAAACGGAAAAATTGGTACTGGAAACCTTTAAAAAGTTTTTACTCTTACAAAAGTGAGTTTTCTCACGAAATAATATTGCGTCTAGCTTGCGTCCCGTTAAAATTTCATTGCGTCTAGATAAGAAACTTTACGTCCAGACGCACATCTGGACGCAAAAAAACCTGATGCTATTTATGCGAAAACAAAGACAGTCAATTCCCACCCACCAATCTTGGTTCAACTAGAAAAATAAATAAAATACTACATCATCATATACCTAAAAGTAAGAAAAACAAGATCTCACGAGAGTTTACCTAATAACAGAAGCTGTACAATAAGTCGCTCAATTCGTCGCCGAAGCAAGGCATCCGATTTCTTGGTCTTTTGCGATTTCAGGGTCAAATCGAGCAATTTCAGTCCAGTAAGACGATCCTTGGAACTGGTCAAAATGATCACAATCTCTCTAGCGCACTCAGAAATATCTTCTCTGGTTGTCTGAGTAGCGGAGGAGTCACTGCAAGCTGCGGCACAAATATCGCACATCCCCTGACACCAATCTGGTTCCCAGGTCTCTCCAAAATGACTAGCAATTGACGCGCGTCGACACTGACCCAACTGATGAGCATAGCCGATCAAAGCATACAAGTTTTCCGGCCCAGTCTTCTCAGTACACACCATGGTACTCTGTCGAAAAATGTCCGCAAATCCGTAGTACAGAATGCAATGAGCCTTGCTGCCGTCGCGACCTGAAAGTAAAACGTTGAAGAACAAACATAATGATAATGTATATATCAGGGGAGCAGCCAGGGGGCATGCGGGGCATGCGGCCGCATGCCCCGTCAGGATTCGGAGGTAAGAAAAATTGATCCCAAGAAAGCAACACATGAACAAAAACAAAAGTATCAAACAGTCGGCATCTATCAACTTAATTTTTTTTATCTACATAGGAATCTGCATATATAGAGGTCGGGGAAAAAACCAACCCGCAAGTGGTGGGGAAAAAACCAACCCCCCGTTTGGGCGATGGGGATGAGCTAGCGGGCTCAAATTTTGCATGCAAGTTGGTAGGGCCCATCCCACCTACACCAACAAATTTGAGCAAAATCGGACCACTTTTGAGCATTTTATTTTGTGACATTTTGAAAATTTTGGCATTTTTGACCCCCCCAAAAATTCAAAATTTGCCTATATTTGAAGGCCTGTAAAAAATTTTCCATAGCAGTTACATAATAACTTTTAATAGTTTCTATGAGAACAACATGATACGAAAAGCCCACCTTGATTGGTTTCATTGACTTCAAGTCTGCATTTGATTCAGGTGACCGATCGGGCCTTTTATCCATCTTGGATGCGGATGGTGTCCCAACTAAACTGGTGAGACTGGTGGAAATGCTGTATGCTAACACGTCTGTACGTGTGCGTGCGTGTGGTCTGCAGTCTGACAGTTTCTCAGTGAGGACCGGAGTTCGCCAAGGCGCCCCGCTCTCCCCACTACTATTTAACTGTCTGGTAGACTGGGTAATGCGCACAGCATTGGCGGAGGCGGGGCAGGATCTCACCTTTATTCATGGATCTGAAATCGCAGATCTTGACTATGCTGACGATATAGCTGTCCTTGCCGAAACTGAGGACAAGCTTCAACGACTGTTTGACTCTGTCTCTGCTGCAGCCAAACGAGTAGGCCTCATCATAAACGTCAGGAAGACGAAAGTCCTCTACAGTCGGTGTCCCCCGCCCACTATCTTGATCAGTGGTGAACAACTAGAGAATGTCAATGCCTTCCGATATCTTGGATCAGAAATTAGCAGCAACGGCTCTATCACTAACGAAATACGGTACAGAATAGCTAGATCTCGTGCTGCATTTACGTCCCTGGAGGGAAAGCTATGGCGAAATCATGACATATCACTCACGGTCAAAATGAAAGTTTTTGATGCTGCCATAATGTCGGTACTGCTTTACGGCTGCGAAACTTGGCCCTTAAAGCAGGCGGACATGTCCCTCCTCTCTGGCTTTGAAATGCGCTCTATTCGTAGGATCTTAAGGATTGACTATACTGCCCACATCTCGAATGCTGCCATCCGGGAACGTCTGCATCGACCCTCTATGGAGACTGTCATAAGGAGAAGGCGTTTGAAATACCTGGGACACGTGTTGCGCATGCCGCCCTCTCGCTTTCCATATATCACCATCTCCTTCGCCCCACCACCTGATTGGCGAAGACCCAGGGGTGGTGTCAGACAAACATGGCTACGAGTGGTGACCTTCAGCGGCTGTCTGGAACTTACGGGCGGCACTGGCACGATGACTGGATTGGTATCTGCCGAACTCTGGCAAGTGATCGAGATCAGTGGCGTATGATTGTAAATGGATCAATGGATGCCTGATTGGATACCAGCAATACATCGGACACGATGTGGCTGAATAAGAAGAAGACATGTGATCTTTCCAAAAATGTCGGTCTCGCCTTCCTGCGACGCTTGGCAAGCTGCCAGCAGAATTTTTAGAAAATGGGAAAATAACCAATTTTTGCTTTTGCTGCCAAACTCCCAAAAATGGTTCTTAGTTGCTCAAAAGTCATCCACATAGCAAGTTTAATACGTTCTTTCACGTGAACAGCTCAAAATTGCATTTGGACTTGGCAATTTTGTGCTAGCTGGTAAAAACCTCATTTCGGCGGATCGGCTGTTTGGCTCAGCTAAAGCGGCCGAAAAGTACTCTGGGACAAAAGAAATACGCGAAAAAACACTGAAACAGTGTTTATTTGAACTTATTTCATCGAATTTCGAAAGATTTACAAATTTTTGCATTTTAACATAGAAACTGGCAAATTTGATGAAACCTAGCCAGTTGATGCTGCAAATATTGATGTTTGATTTTCTCACTTATTATACGGAATATCGCAAAAATAAGTGCAGATATGAAGTCAGCGACGCCGATTTAACCTGTTGCATGCATAAAATCGCTAAGTTACGCTGACCGAATACTGGGGTTAGTTTTTTTCCCATCGGTTGGTTTTTTTACCCCGGCTAATTAACCGTTAATTACTAATTAACGACAGGACCTAGAGAGGCGATTTATACCAAAATGACAGTCTAGACAGGGCTTGATAAGGAAATAAGGTATAGCCGGATTGCTCCACTGGGTAATTCTGCAGAGTCCAAAAAGTGACTACCTTGGTTTTTTCCCCGACCTCTATACATCTACGTACATTTACTGTACATACACACAGTTTACAACATTTCGGGATCTTTTCCGCAATGTGCATTCCAAACAAAGTTGGTTGGCTTGGTGATTATAGAGTGATCCAAACGTTTTCATATTTTACTAGGATGCTACCGGAGGGTCAGTGATTTCAAAAATTTTTGAAAATTTTTCAATTTTTTCGAAAGAAGCGATCATGACGAGTATTTCCCTTCTTGCTGAAATATCTGAAAATGCCTGGTCATTTTGCAGCGTCTCTAACTGTGCAGATTTAGTGTATATACATACAGTAATGATGCGTGTTAGTATTGCAGGGCATTTCTTACAGGGCGAAAATGCCTCCCCGAAACGCCAATGCTGGGATTTTTTGGAGGCCCAAATTTTTGCCAATAATAGGCACATTTTCAAACATTTTCCGGCTGCGCTGTAGGTTTTTTCTTCAAGATAGCTATTTTTAGCTTAAATCCTGGCATTTTTGAGAACTTTCTGCATCTCACCATGCAAAATACACCAAAAAATACCAGTTTCGGCTCATTTCTTCACCCCCTCCCGAAAATCCCCCGTCCGCGGGGAAGGGAGGTGGGGTGGGGGCGGGAAGCCTCCCGGGAAAAAACCCTAAAAAATTATACCCTGGTATAATATTGTGGGCGACATTTTTGACATTCAAATCTTTTCAAAGGTTTCCGTTCCAAATTATTCATGATTTGGAATTTCACAAATTTTTGAATTTTGAATTTGATTTTTAAAAGTTTCCATTACGAATTTTTCATAATTCAAAAAATTTTCCAACTTCTTGCTGAGACCCTTGCCTTGATAAATACTATTTCAAAATCCCGCCTACTTGTACCGTAGCAACACGACACTCTTTGTTATGAAGATTTGTATATATTCGTATATATACGTAATATATATATACAGTGGCGTAGATAGGTCATTGCTTCGGGGAGGGCGGACTTTTGGCAAGTCGGGGGGGGGGGGTCCGGGGCCCGACCCCGCCCCAAGTTGAGCAATTTTTTTACCACGACCCACAATCAGCTTTCAATATCTCTAAAAGCATATAAAATTAAGTTTTTCAGATTTTCACAAAAAACGGGTACAGCAGCTTTATTCTCAATTAGTAAACTTGAGAAATTTTCTCAGATTTTCGCCAAAAACGGCTTAACTATTAAAGCTGACATTTTTCTGATTTTCGCCAAAACCTGCTAGAGAAACTTTATATAATTCTTTAATACAGGTTTTTTCAAAATCGGACCTGTGTAACTCTTGTGTAAATTTAAATTTCACTATGTATTTTTGTTTGAAGCTGTGTAAGTAAAATTTTAAAGTGTCGTTTTTCAATTGCAATGTAAAATAAAATTCATAACATTTAGACGTTATTTTCTTGCTACAATGTTATTTTCGGATCATTCAAGCCAAAGTTATGCCAACTGCACTTGCGTAACATTTCGGAAGAAACCATGCGGGGGGTCTAGGGGGCGGAGCCCCCCAGAAGTCGAGACAATTTTGTAAATTGCAACAGAATTCATAATGGAAATGTTTAAAAAGATTAATTCATTTAATGTCAAAACTAGAATTGGACAAATTCAAATTTCTACAAAACACTTCGCCTACTGAAACGATTTCATAATTTTTCCAACTTTTTGGAATAATTTTTTCATAAACTTGCTGGTCACGTACTAAGGTTCGATGCTTTAACTGCTACTGGGGACGGCTCCATATAGTACAGACACACCACCTACGTATATATACAATAGATACGTACCCAAAATAACGGAGGGGGGTCTGGGGGGCAGAGCCCCCAGAAGTTGAGAAATTTTTTTAAATTATAGGCAGAAACGGCATTGAAAAGTTGTATTCCTTTAGCTTTCGTATTGAATATTTCTTGGGTTGTATGGCAACTATTTTAGGCTCTGACTGCTTTTATTATTATATATACAAGAGATATATATATACAAGAAATCATATTGAATAATACTAGCTTCAGAAAATGTATAGTTAAATACTATTTACGAATATTTGCATGCAGTACGAAAATAAATTATACGCAACTGTATAAGTAGAAGCATTAGGACTTAGGAGAATAAAACACCCGTAACCATGTTGATGCAGAAATGCAGAAAACCATTCTAAACCATTGGAAACAGGCGGGCGGCGGTAGTTAGCAATATGAGTAAGAACGCAGACAAGCAGGAGTATGGGAGCGCTGCCCCCAGTAGAAAATCTTTAGAAATATTACTTTTTTAACCTAATTTTCCAGTAACTTTCGCACAAAATCGTCTTCTATTTGGCTCAGAGCGAGCGAATTTTTTTGAAAAGTTAAATGGTTGAAACTTGAAACCTATATTTCAGACTACTTTTCCAGCAAAAACTAATGCAATATGGTAAGCTCGCGCTGCGCGCGAGCTTAAAAATTTTTCCACTGGCAAAATTTCCAGGGGGGCAAAGGTGCTTCGGGGAGGGCGCCCGCCCGGGCGCCCTCCCCTTATCTACGCCTATATATATATATATATATATATATATATATATATATATATATATATATATATATATATATTATACTACCCCACCTCCAGCGGCTGGCTAAACCAGAAATTTTTCAGACTCAACCCTCTTCTTTCAAAATCCTGGGTACGCTGCGCTCCTGCCGCATGTCCCGTCACAAAGTCCTGGCTGCGCCACTGGTATATATGTATACCTCAAAAGGAAAGCTCGGCTACAAAAATAACCCCAGATGAAAAGCACGGTCAACCAGAAACCAGGCGAAATCTAGTGTGTCGCTAACAAATCCAGCCAGTTAAACCGAACGAATTCCACTAACTTTAGACTTCGGGCTTACTTGTCTGTCAACTCAATAGGTTTATTCTTTGAGTAAAGATTTAGAAGTCAATGCATAAAATTTCCTGATGCATTAACGAATCAGCCTGTCTTGTGACAGCGCTGTCGCGTCAAATCAAAAACAAAAGACAAAAGTTGGCTTGAGTCAATGCGTGTCAGCACAAATAAGCTCTACAGCAAATTTTAAGTGATGTTAAGCCGATCAAAGAAACTATTGATCCAATCTAAAAATTTCACCTGCCTGCTCGTCCACTCTCCTGATAGTAGTTTTCCATGGACTTAGGCATACTTTGGTGAATCACAAAACGGACGTCTGGCTTATCGATACCCATTCCGAAGGCTACAGTAGCCACAACTATTGAACACTCTCCGCTGATCCAACGATGGTGTACATCCATCCGATCTTCAAGGGGAAGATCTGCATGGTAACAACCGGCCTAAAAGGTTAAACCTGTTATACCGTTACTAATCTGCACCTTGTACAAAGTATCACCCACATTAATGCATATACATTGACATTACTTGTTAGTATAACATATGTACGAATGAGTAAATCAAGGGAAGAAAAATATTAAGATTTTCTCCCTAAAACCGTTACCGATCACGACGACAAACAAACGTTGGCCACATGCGGCTTTGTAGTTTAACAAAAAGGAATCATGAAATAAATCTTTACCTTCACTCTAGCCCATGAAAGTTCGTTAAACTAAAAAGTATAAATTGTTTTCTTCGGGATTTTCAACCCCTAACCTAAGAACTGCCTCAACTCCATGTGATGGAGGTAGCCACACCATTACCGCATGCCCAACAGACAAAAGAACACACGTATGCCTTAAAAGCTTCTAACACCTTATATGCTCAATTATTGCAGTCCAGTTCTTGAAAACTTTATTTTTCGCCAAGTTCACCTTTGCCACGAAATTTCCGAAAGGTAGCAATATTCGTCAAATTCGGTAAAGATTTTCCACAAAACTTGACTTTGCTTAAGGGGGGGGGGCTACGAAGGGGTTGGCACGACATCGTCGGAGAGTTCTACTTTTTGCCTATTGTTAGCCAACATATCAAAGTAAAAAAGTTTAGAGTGGGCAACAATATATCTCATATATATACACCGTTTTTGGCAGAACGCCAAAGTCTGTGCGCCTACTGGGCATTTTTGAAAAAGTAGGAAAAAAATATAGGAATTTTTCGTTAACAAATACGAATATTTCCAGCAAAAAATAAGAAAATATAGGAATTTTTCTAGCCAATATGACGTCTGTTTGGTGAAATTTCGCAAAATTTATCTAGATAGTGTTAGTAACAACCTGGATTTATTCTACAGAACTTTTCTTAAGGGGATCTTGAGGAGGGGGGCGAATTTTCGAAGATTCTAAAATATGTTAAAAATTGTGCTGTTTTTATTGCATCAGTTGATAAGGTTCGATTTTAGTGGATATGCAAAAATCAAGCAAAATCTCCGGCGAAGCCAGAAAATATTTGAAAACCTGAATTTCTGAGTGATTTTTCGGACAAACATTGATATAAAATGGGAGTGTTTAGCGGGGGTCGCTTTTTGCCGAATCTCCGATTGTGCTCATTTTTACAAAATTTTGTAGTTCACATGGTATATAGTTAAAACTAAACAAAAGGGTTCTGCTTAATATTGCTCATCTCGTTCTGTAGAGCCCTTGAAAGGTGACTATGACCATGGGCGCACCCAGGGGGGGGGTTTTGGGGGTTCCGACCCCCCCCTTTCTATCTCGGTTTTCATAGTTTTTCGCGCCTGCGGCGCTTTTCTATGTCGATTTTTAGAATTTTTCTCGCGTGCGGCGCTTGCCTAACTGAATTTTCAACATTTTTCGGGCCTGTGGCGCCTTTCTATCTCGGTTTTCATAGTTTTTCGCGCCTGCGGCGCTTTTCTATGTCGATTTTTAGAATTTTTCTCGCCTGCGGCGCTTTTCTATCTCTATTTTTATCATTTTTCTCGCTTGCGGCGCTTGTCTAACTGAATTTTCAACATTTTTCGGGCCTGTGGCGCCTTTCTATCTCGGTTTTCATAGTTTTTCTCGCCTGCGGCGCTTTTCTATCTGGATATTTATAATTTTTCTCGCATGCGGCGCTTTTCTAACTGAATTTTCAAAATTTTTCGGGCCTGCGGCGCCTTTCTAACTGAATTTAAAAATTTTTCTCGCCTGCGGCGCTAATGTTTAATAACTTTTACAACGTTTTGGCGCCTCCGGCGCTTTTTTACCTCAAGTTTTCGCGCCTGCTTCGCTTTTCTATTTTTCCATTTCCATTTTACGGAATTTACGCGCATGCGGCACTATTTTATCTCGATTTTAACAAATTAAAATTTTAACAACGCGCCTGGCAGAGCTTTTTATTCAAATCTTTTCAAGCTTTCCAATACAAATTTTGCCATTATGTCAAAGAATTTCTCAACTTTTACTGAAATCTTTTTAAAGATTTTCATTACGGCTTTTTTCAAAATTTCAAAAATTTGCTCAACGTCTGGGGGCTCTGCCCCCCAGACCCCCCGAGTCGACTTGCGACTAGTCTTAAAACTCGCCATTTTTGCTGCTCCCAAAATGAACTCGTTGTTGAAAACTTTGCCGCCGCCACCCCTCCCCCCCCACGCGTAAACGTGTCAGGCGAAAGCAAAAAAATTTTCGGCTCGACCCCCCCCTTTTCAAAATCCTGGGTGCGCCCCTGACTATGACATATTATGTTAAACATATGAAAACAAAAATGTTAGGTTAAACAGCATCTGGCAGAAAAATATTTGACACTTATTTAGATGGGGGGGCCTTTTTTTCGCCTTTCCTCTTACCTTATAGTTAGGTAAAGTTTTTGTTTCCGATATGGCTGCCCCAGGAAGTTGCCCCAAGGTAAATCGAGATGCTGATTTCAAAAATTGAATTCTTTTAATAATTTCCCACGAATTGTCATTATCCATTCCAAATCAGCTCGATAAAGAAAAATTGAGCTATTTACAACGCAACGACCTGCATTCATAATCATAAACGTGTTGCTGCGAGTGCAAGTGTTTAAAATCTAGCTTATTACTTTAAATTCTTTTTATGCAATTGAAACGGCTACAAGTTCAACGAAATTAAAAGCTGGGCCATTTTGACCATTTCTTGGCAGAACAAAGGAAAGCATCGGTAATCCGAAGGCGCAAAATTTTTTATCGAATGGACATCTGTAGCTCAAAACTTTCAAAAAGAATTCCGTTAAGGTTTGCTTCTAGGTTTTTTGGTCAAAAATAGCGTCGTTTACAGAAATGAACAATAGTTTTGACGACGCCAAAATAAAAATGACGAAATAATGACCAAACCAAAATGTGGAAGTAACACTCAAATTTAAAAAGAATGCAAAGTTTCTATTACGGCTTAACAGCGATTTTTCAAAAATTTTTTCAGATTTTGGAGGCTGCTCTATATTGTCTTTGTGATCTATGTTAAGGTTAACAGTTTAGCTTCGACGATGTTTGAATAGCCAATCCGTATATACGTATATTGTATGTACACAAAGCCATAGACGAGACTAAATCCTTCAATTGCATTTTTTGATGCAAGTTTCTCATACCATTTTCGTTGAAAACATTCTCTTCGGATTATGTCGGCTATAATGGAATGAGAGCTGTACGTACCAGCATGTTTAAGAACGTTTATATATTGCACATATAAATGCTAAAAACTACTTGGGACGGATCTGGAGGGGCATCTACGTCGGCGCGATTTCAAGGTAAGAAAAAGTAA
Source organism: Trissonchulus latispiculum (assembly GCA_030248195.1). NCBI lineage: Eukaryota > Metazoa > Nematoda > Enoplea > Enoplida > Ironidae > Trissonchulus > Trissonchulus latispiculum. Next base: position 42,398 of record JASAND010020078.1, on the reverse strand, counting down.
TCAGGAAGAAGAGAAAAAAGGATGTCATCGAAACTTCGCGCGCGTATACGTATATTTCCAACGTTTTTACCAGATTTTTGGATAGAAAAAGCTTAAAATGTCGTGTGATTTCAACAAAAAATCTTATTTTTCCATCAAAAAGTGTAAATTTTTCAAAATTGTCTTGTTTCTGAAAAATGAAAAGAATTAAAGATTTGAATGACGATTTCATTTAAAAAGCTAAAAATTGCTTCAACTTCTGCGGGGGCTCTGCCCCCCAGGCCCCCCGAATTGTATCGGTTTATTCTCGTCATTGTCAAAGATCAAAGTTATCATACATGCACAGACATCAGATACTTGTATAAGATATGTATACGTAATACAATGTAGAGGCTAGGAATTACACTCGGGACTTAATGTGAAATATGAAGCAACACACGTCAACACGGTAAAAATTCAACCAAAATTACGAATATAGCCTAAAAATTAAAACAAAAATTGTGACATTTCTGCCAAAAAATCATTTTTGACGTTTGACAAATAAAAATGGACGTTCAGAAAATAAAAATGACGGAAAATTTGATGAAATCCGATTTTTGAAAAAAAAACGCTGGCAACAACACTGATTGCGCGCCTTCTTAATTTTGACCGCAAGGACAAAATGCCTGGTTGCAAATCATTTTTGTGTATGAAAATTTCAGCAAACGTGAGCTTTATACTTATATATATACATCTAAAATCCAAAGTTGTGAAAGAAGAAATAATTATGCACACGAAAAATGATTTGAAAGTTCTAACTGCTTCCAGAAACTAAGGTAACTGGGATTTGTGCCCATAGTCCGTTGAAACTTGGTTTGGACAAAATTTTTCCCAATTGCTTAGTTTGGATACGTCGGAAAGCTTATAAAAGTGTTCAAATGGCGTTTACATGACGAAATATTCGTTAAGACAGGCTACAAATGTTATAGAAACAAATTTTGAGATGCTCTGACATGATTAGAGCAGCGGAAAAAAAGTCGGAAAAAAACCGGAAAAAAACCGGAAAAAAGTACTTTTTTCCGCTCGACTTTTTTTCCGGAAAAAAACCAACCCTAATATATATATAAAATAATAGAAAACAAGAACAAAAAGTGCTCCTTCGTCGCATGTAAAATACATATGAGTCGTCGTAGGCAAAAAAAAAAAAGTGTTGTACATAAGTTTTTCAAAAACTAGCCTGTAAAATGGCGGTGAGTTCCCCGTAAGGAGGTTGTAAATTACGAAAACAAGTGGCAACCGCTTAACATATGAGCCTGTCCTACAACGAGGCTCATATTGTCGTCACAGTGCATTCCACATTAAAGCCTCATTAAAGAACCTCAGCTTCATCCACATTACGGAAAATGAATAGACGTCGTCGCCCAGAAGAGATGAACGCAGTGAACTACGACTGCTCAAGCTGAACTGTGCGGGATGCAACCTAGATGTTTCCTGAAACACTATGGCACACCTCTAATGCATTCTCGAAACAGTATTCACACATTATACACGCACCGAATGCGTTCCCACTTGCCGTGAGAGTCAGAGCGCCTCAAGGCGTACCGTATTGAGCATATGCACACTACAATGTACTGATCAACATTGTATATATGAAGGATAATTTGTAATGAAAAGCTTTATGCAGTGTATGTATTTATACAAGTAGGCAAAATGCTCCTGTAAGTCGCATGTAGAAATGCAATATGAGCTAAGGGCAGCGATTTAAATACGTAAAAGACAAGATTTAAAATAGGTAACATGAGACCAGCATTTTAATGTGTAAAAGACAAGATTTAACGCCATGCGTCAATATGAGAAGCTGCTCGCTTTCTCGGGCTCATATTGACGCCGACATTTACAGCCACTTAAATAACTCCTTCAAGGCCGTTGTTTTCGCCAATGGGACATGCGTCAAATTCCTATTTATTTGTCAAAGTTGTCTAACCGGCAAGATAACTCTTAAGTAATTTTTATTAAAACAAACGCTTTTATTTCGGAAAACGTATTACATGTCAGCTTATTTCTGTACTTACAGTCTGCAGCTCTATCTCTTTCAGAAGTCAGTTATATACAAGCTGCCAGCTGAAATCGCACTAGTATATAAACTAAACTATATATATATATATATATATATATATATATATATATATATATATGGTAGATATAGCCATATATAGATAGATATATATATATCAGAGGGCTCGCGGTAGCAACCTATCAATATGAGTGAAAATGGTCGAATGACCCTATGTGAAACAAGAGCTGCACAGTAGTTGCCCGCAGATTCTGCAGATCCTGCGCAGATTATGTGCGCAGCAAATTGTTACGTGTCGAGTTTAGTATGTTTGCCGGGTTTTCAACTTCCCCGTACCACTTTCTCGTTAAAAAAGGTTGCCCCAAAAATCGCTTACGAAAATTGTGTTTTTTCTTTTTTTCCGGTTTCTCGCTTTTGATGTCTCATAAGGGGGTTTTGTAGCCTGAATAACTACAGATAGAAAAATTTTTGCCTATGAAACCCATATATATTCTTGTAGTACAAATCAAAAATATATGAAAATAAGCTCGTTTTTATGCCTCCCGGAGCCGGAAAAAATTTTTGGCTGGGGACCAAAGTCGGCCAAAACGCTAAAATGGCCAAAAGGTATGCTTCGGAAAGGCGCCTTAATAATGTCTGATTTGGGCTATAGGGGTAATCCTGACTGAGTGGTTGGGAAACAGTACACGTATCGGGGACGTTCAAATGCTATATGATTTTTAAGTCGCAAAAAGTGCGTAATTTTTCGGTACTGGCCGGTAAGATTGTTGTAATTTTGGGTTGAACTTTGAACTTAAATTTTTCGCTTATTTTTGCTACATGGGTGGCTCAAATTTTGCGTACAAAGATTTTTTTTGGGACGGAAAATCGATTCCCGCTATCAGTTTTGCCGCCCGAGTAACCCAGTTGCTGGGCTGGTTCCACTTGACCGTCTGAGGGCTCAGGTCGGTACCGACTTCCGGGAACACCGCCCATAGGACTCGTACAGTAGCAGCTCCCAAAACATGGTTCTATGAAGGTTTTCTGGTGCGCCCAGCTCATTCCTGGCATCTGTTTTGCCGTCTGACCCACCCATCTTGCTGTGCTGGTTCCACTTTGCAATCTGGAGGGTCAGGTCGGTGGGAGGTCATGGGGTCAAAACTAAAATTTTTCAAAAGTGGTCAAATTTGGTATCAAATGAAAGCCCTAAGCGTGCTGAGCAACGTTTTATAAAAAGCCAAGAACCGTACTCAATGTGGCTATGGAGTGCTGTGGTGAGGTGGGGTGGTGACTTAAACGATTTTCGGTCAAAAATGAAATTTTTCAAAAGTGGTCAAATTTGGTATCAAATGAAAGCCCCAAGCGTGCTGAGCAACGTTTGTCATAGAACTGCATGCTCAATGTGGCTGTGGAGTGCTGTGGTGGGGTGGGGTGGTGACTTAGGCGATTTTCGGTCAATAATGAAGTTTTTCAAGTGGTCAAATTTGGTATCAAATGAAAACCCTAAGCGAGCTGAGCAACATTTGTCATAGAACTGCATGCTCAAAGTGGTTGTGGAGTGCTGTGGGTGGCTTGCTTGCTACTGTTGAAAGATAGAAAGGAGCATACATATATAAAATAATAGCAAACAAGAACAAAAAGTGCTCCTTCGTCGCATGTAAAATACATATGAGTCTTCGTAGGCAGGTTGTACATAAGCAAAAACTAGCCTGTAAAATACATATGAGTTCCGTAGGGAGGTTGTAAATTAAGGAAAACAAGTTGCAACCGCTTAACAGATATGAGCCTTGTCCTACAAATCGAGGCTCATATTGGCGTCTTGAGTAATGTTTTGGTTGCGTACTTGTTATTAGATTTTAATTTTACTGCTTTTTTGCTGTGCAAAAGGTCACGATGATAACGCTCCTCATAGAGGTAAACCTCCATTATTTGTACGGCTTGGTAGATGATCGAAAAATTGACGCACTGGTAGCGCCGCAGAAGGATTTAAAGAATATGGCTTATCAAGTCATGATGCGATCATCCTCCTCAAAATCCAATTCCAGTGTTAAAAATAAGGATCGGCCCAAGCGACAAGGTACAGAATATGCATAATTGTTCATTTTTGTGCAGTATTACTTTCTACGTGTACAAATCTGCTGCTGCTTTGTAATTTGGCTGAATAGTATCTGTACTAGAATTTTATAATCTTTGTATTCCCCTCCGGCTAGCAGTCTAAACAAAATACGTCTTGAATGGCTGTTTTGTGATAATATCGCTAGATCGATATACAAATTATCTAGTCCGGGTTTAAAACGTGCATTTTATTCGAGCTGACGGCTGACATATTTCAACTGAGATACCACCATAAAGGATTTGTTTGTGATACTAACGTTTTAATAATGATGTGCACTAATGAAATAAACTCTTTCTCTTCGTTTAACTTATCGCCGTTGTTGGCGGTGACAATACAGATCAAATCCCTCTGAGAGTTGAGGTATGCCGTGTCTGATTGAGTTGAGAGAAGTGTTCCAAGGATCGTGGTTTTGTTACTGTTTTAGCTGGGGAAACACCGAATGCTCGAATTATGGTGACGAATCTGAACAAGACTTGGCTGGACCATGATACCTACTGTTTTGGACCTGCTTGTGACAAGCTCTACCTGGGACGATTCCATTATCGAATTCCAATTTCAAGATACATGCCACATATGCCACTGGAGATAAAATTTGAGTAGGTTATTTTATTTATTTATGTTATTTTCATCTCCAGAGACTATTTTTCCCGAATTTATATGCCTGTGATCTGTATTATTGTTGTGATTATCTTGAATACTTCTGTGGCTCATGTGCTGTCAACTTTGATTTGTAAATTTCTAATCTTTTACTTTTTATTCTAGAATTAACGATGATCAGTTCATTGAACTCTGCAGTCATCAGATAGGCGACAGATGTGAAGGTTTGGAAAAGTCTCCGGCCAATGATGCTTTATTTGCCCAGGGATCTTCCTTGCCAGGACCTCATCAGGTACTCATTTGAAATAAACAAAACATAAAAGTGGCTTTAAATTAACGTTTTGTCGGTATTTCTCAAATATTTCAAGCTTCTGTTAAAAAGTAGTTGCATTGCACAAGCCCTTACTTAAGTCTTTGAGGGTACAGTTATAGTTTCTGTAAAACTGTTTCTGTTGTGTTCATATTTTCGTCTTAAAATTATTATAATAAAGTTCTTGTTTCAGCGTCATTTCAATATATGGGAATTGCCTGTCGGTTCTCATATACGTAGCAGCTATGTCTTCAGAGTAGCCTATTCTTCGGTAAGTGTCCATCAAATGCGTACAGTAATTCTGCTGCCAGTTTGTGCTAGTTTACGTACCCGCAAGCCTTAGTCATGTTTTTGCCTTTATTTAGGTCCATCCTTACGGCATTGTATTCTAACTGTTTCGCTTAATTGTTGTGTAAGGTAGCCTTATAGGCACACAGTAGTTCAACAGTTTTATATTAAAAATGGGTTAAACTGCTGCATGCGCAGATTATATTCCGGATTTTCCACCTCCTGTTCACCTCTCTCATCAGCTGTGTAAATGAACGACACTGACCTCTGCATGTTTCGTTTGACAGTGTACAGTCACTCCTATGCATGTACCAAAAGTAAACTCCCAGCTCGTTTAGTGCCAGAGGCGATTGGACTCTACAGTTAGTATGACAGTGCCTAGTTCGTGTCTGCCCTCAATACGTGTCAATCACATTTCAAAAAAGAATTAACTGTCCTGTGGAGTTCAGCATATACGTACTCTCCTAAATACTCGCTACGTATATACTTACTTTAAACTTGTTGTGTTGTGAGATGCTACTTCTCATGCATATGTTGAGTGCATGAGATAGACACAATCATGTTACATAACTATGGCGTTACATTAGTGTGGCCATTGCGTAAACTTTTTGTGAGTCTTTAGAGATAAACAGAGTTCATAGGAAAAAAGTCTAATAATTGCACTCAGATAGAGAATGTACATTGAGTATAGTGTACTACATTATGATTGAAATAAGTACAGTCTTTTTCTCTAGTGCAGTCCCAGTTCTTTTTTCTTCACTGGATTCTGTGTTGAACTAGCGCATCCGTTCACTCTAACCTTGACTGTCAATCTAGCGATTGGGCGAAAAATGTTTGGAGAGACATGCATTAAATTTTGTATAGACCAAACATGTACAGACGTAATTGTTTCGTAACCTTTATGCACGTATTTTTAAATCGCGCAATAGATGGCAGATTTCAAAACCTTCCCTTTGATATGAATATATAAAAATATAAGCCAATACATGTATGAATACATTTTCTGTAGTGTACAACGTATATAATCGTGAAAAGTATTGCGTAAATTTATTATTTCCAGTCCTTTCTTGTTGCGGGGAGTTCGCTGCACGATAATAGGTCAGAAAGGGAACTAACCTCTAGAAGACTATTCATACATTTGTTGTAATGTTTTGTAGGACGTAGGGAGCGTTTCCAGACTAGTTTTATGTTAACATAGCGGTGATTGCTTTATCTTACCTGTTAGTGGCACCTTTTGAGATTGTCTTTTTCTTCTTGTTTCAGCCCTGTATGCTTTCACCAGAGGATGCTGGTGTGGCATACGAAGAATATCAGCTTTCATTTGAACGTATATGCGATTGATGGTTCGTCCTGTCGATCAACGGATGCCAGCTAGCCCAGTGATTACTATAAAGTGTGAAAACTAATAAAACAATGACAGTAGTTTATTGCGTGCGCTTGCATTTGGTCGCCGACTGCGATTGTTAAGAAGGGTATCTATGATGTGCATTTTTATACAGTTTAAACGGTAAGAAATTAGCAAGTTTATTAGCTACTAGCTATTCTTGTTTTTGCGAAGACTATCCGCAACGATGTGCACATCTGTGACTCCATATGGATGATTTGTTTTGAGTTTTTTTATATGGCCTGATCAGTTTATGCGGGACTCTGTGTTTCTCTAATATTGTGTATGTTATATTTTTGTTAGTCATAATTTTCATTGTGTTGGGATATGAATGTGTCTTCATAGTAGCCATATTCCTGTTTGTCTTTCCTGTGTTACATCTTCTGTCATTTCTGCATGCAGTTGCAGAAACGATTTTAAATGATAGAATTTTGGCTGACTCCAGAAGACAGTGAAATGTCAGTATATACTTTATTCTTTTCTGCTATGTAAGCTAAAACTGTTAAATATCTGAAGAAGCTAATCTAAATGTGGTTTCGTGATAACCAAAAATCTTTAATCAGAATTGGAAATTTTGTGATCTCTAGAAGCTTGCGTATTCAGAAATTTGTCATAATTTTGTATAATGTATTACGTAGGCATCGTTACCTGATGTAGCATGTAACTGCCATTTTCTTGAATTTGTGTTTTCTTCATTATTTTTATATAATTATGCCCTTTCGGTGTTTATTTGTCATAATCCTGTATATACTTTTTAAACAAGTTTGCTTGATGAAATTCCATTTTGCATCAGCTACAATTTTTGCTGCTGATTAATGTTAACTGAACTCAATTCAAATGCTTTATGATATCGCAACATCGTGCAGACTTGAAACTTTATTGTTCTGTTAAACTGTATTTTATGTTAGGTTACCCTTCGTTATTGTATAATTCTGTGTGTACGTAAGTTTGGTTTTCGAAGAAATTACGCGTAGTTTACTTTTGCTGTCCATGTTAGCCGTTTGTTACGAGTATTGTTTCTTGGTTTACATGTACACCTACGTCCTATGCATTACTTGATTTGTGTTTAACCCTTTTCTTTGTGTGTTTTATATAACGTAATATTTTATTTTTAGTGATTGTTTGCTGTGTTGGTTGCTGTTTTTATTTCTCCTAAATTTTGTACTAATATGTGCTTTTATTTATTCCTCGCTGTGTTTCTTCTGATATATACATTTATAACTGTATCTTTTTGTTTGTTATTTTTATTTTTGACTATTATTGTAGAAATTAGGTTTCAAACGTTTTGCGATTTTCTAAATAGTAGCGCAGCAATTTTTAATGGAAAATAAAAATTAAGTAAATAAATATATATTATTTTTTATTGTGAAGGCATTTTTATTTTTTATATTTTGTTGTTTTATTGAAGCTGTTACTGAATTACTGCCGTTGAACTATTGCATTTCATGTACAGTACACATTGCATATTTTACTGCACTATTGTTCTATATTCTTGTATTCAGCTTATATACATGCGTATACATATTATTTTTGAATATTTCTCAAATTTCCAGCAGACTAAATTTTTGATTAAGTTTTATTTGGAAATTTTTTGGGATTTTTTGGCAATAGAGTTAAAATTTTTTAACTCTTAACCCTGTGCGCGAAAAGGATTGAGTTAGTTTTAGCTCTTTTAACTCACTGCGCGAAAAGGCACTTAGAGCCATATTTTTCTCATTTGTTTCATTTTTGTATATTATTATATGTGTGATATTTTTGTCTTTTGCTTTATGAAATACTCTGTTTTATTTTTGTTGACTCAAGTTGGGAAGTTGGATACCAGTATCGACAGTCCGCCAAACAATAATCCTTAACTTTTGAATTATTGAAATTTGAAATGTATATTCTTGAAGAAATCTTCAACAACTATATAGGAGCTGTTTTTACCTTCATACGTTAAATACTTAATGCTGCTAAACATACTCAGTGTATCCACTAGTACTGAGACCGATTACACGATTCTGCGTATTCTTGGTTTCTTGGTTTTCTGCCCTTCAGTGATATGTTGGCCAAACGCTATTAAACGTTACCAATAATTTAATGATTCCTTTCATGCTTACATACATTATTATGTCTTATTTTTTGTTAACAGTTATTTCTAAATAATTGTTTGCATGTGTTGGAGTTGTTCAGTTGTGAGAGTGTTTTTGTGATCATTTGTAAATAAAGTCCCGTGGTTAGTTTGACTCAAATTAACATAGCTAATGTCTACAATATGCTGAGTATCTCTAGCGCTTTGCTTTATTTCCCAACCAAAAACATTGTAAACGAATAATCAAAGAAAAAATTAAAACAAAAGGAAGCATAGATTTTGATCAAGAACATTTTGGAACAACTGTGGATAAATCTTTGAACACAGCATGTTTCTGAAGTCCAGTTTGGATTCCGCCTTTCTTTAGCTCGCTGATGTGTATGCGAAACGAACGAGTGTAATGTAGCGTAAGGTTAGGTAACGCCGTAGTGTAACGAAAGCGATTGAAAACGGATGTCTGGTTTGTGCTCAGCTTCCCAAGAACTTCGTGCAACTACCGTATTATGCCAAACAGTGGCCCACCCAATAAAACGCCCATGGGCGTTTTTTCGGGGGGGGGGGGGGGGCGCTTTTTTGGATTTCTCAAGGCTTAGAATCAATTGTACATGATTGTTGGATTGACATGTAAACAACTGACACTTCCCGAGCACTCTGCCGTCCTCAAAAATTTATCGAAAATTGGCTAAGCAGAAATTATATGACTGTAGCCCATGGGCGTTTTTTCGGGGGTGGGCGCTTTTTTGGAATACAAAAATTACGAAATTGCCGACTCCGAAAAAACGCCCATGGGCCACTGTTTGGCATAATACGGTATAGCATTTTTGAGAAAAGTTTTTGATTTTATTGCCACCGCCCCATCCCTTACAAATCTAAAAATTATCAGCCTCTAGTGCGCACCCGCATAAAATTGTAATGATACATACTGGTCAAAAATAAAAGAGATAATGTTTATGGGGTAAGGAACCGCTATATCCGAAATCAGTAGCCCCGGATATCGCTAATCTTCATGCAAAATGGAGGTACATATGGTTAGGAATGTTCCGATAGAAAATTGGCCGAGACGACCCGGGCCCAGTTGCATAAAACACTTACTCCTGAGTCAGGGGTAATTAGTAAGGAAAGTTCAGGAGTTGCATAAAAGTCAGGTGTCAGGAGTCTGAAAGGTTATAAGTGTCATTAGTAAATTCACCCCTGAATTTTCTAATGAATCTCACTGGTGTTGCATAAAAATCATTAGTCTGAATTTTCTACTGCTGAAATAGTTCTGAATTTTCACGGGTCAACTTTAACAGTATATAACTTCTATTGTTTCTGAGCGAGATGTTTCTATTTGCACTTGACTACTGGATCCCTCTGATGACGGATTTCGGCACCCGCCCCAATAACATTTATGTGTATTCATAAATTTGCCGAAGTATGAATCTAAGGGATTGGGGCCGAAAGATTCATTACTTCTGTAAATTTATGAGTACGGAATCTCAACCTTTGAATTTCCTAACCTGAAATCCTTCATTCTTACCATCAATCCCATTCTCCTGCACTATAAATTAGTTTAATATTATACTAATATAGTCAATTTCTTTTACTAATTCCACCCGTTTTCGTTTTGTTGTACTGGTAATTATCATTTATACTATCGTTCCTCTGTAAAATCAACCCCACTCATAAAAACCATATCCATTCCCCCTCTTTTTATTCTTTTATTTGATTTTTATTTGTATTTAATCATAATTCTCCTTTAACTTGTTTGTATTATTTGAGTACACCTAAAATTTTTTAATAAAGATACTAATAATGCAAAAATCATTTCATTAATAGCTCAATATGGGATGATCATAAAATAAATAAAATATCATTAAATACACCTAGTCACAACTCTTCCTTAACTTTTACCTTAAATTTGAGGAATTTTGAAGCAAAAAATAGAAATAAGTGTTGAATTGAGGTTCACAGTTGTTTATTGGAATCTTTTGATGTGGTACGGGTTCGCTGGGAGGTGAGGGCGGGACATTTCAGGACTAGATGGACAGCATCCTCCTTCTCTTCCCCACACCTGTCACAGATTGGACTGTCCACAGCTCCTATCCTGTACAGATAGGATTTGAGTATTGGACAGTGTCCGCCGGTGTCGCATGCTAAAGTTTCCCCCATGCTAAAATTTCCCCCTAATGATTGAATGTTTAAAGTATATTTAAAGTAGTTTTTTTGGCCATGCCTCTATCTGATTGGTTGAAGTTCGCTCCGCCTCTTAATCTTATCGGTTGAGTTTTGCACTATTGTTCTGCAGAAAACATTTTCCCACAATGCCGAGCATGTAGAAGCATGCAGTATAGATTGGTGACAAAAAGTCTGGCCTTAAAACTATCATCCCGGTCGCCTTAAAACTGTCGTCCTGCTCTCCTTAAAAGTGTCATCTTGGCAGGTAAGTATTAAATAGTTTTGTTGTACTATATATGTATGTTCTTGGTTACGTATTTTTGCATTTATGTTTTAGAATTTCCGTACCTATTAAATATTTGTTCTGCAGTAAATGTTCATGCTTACCTACGTAATTTTTGAATTTCTATTGCATAATTTTGTACCTCGATCTTTGTGAGTGATACTGTGGGATGATCTTTTGTAGTTGACCGCTTTGCTGTACTTGTGATTGTGAAGCTGCTTTTCGAATTTTTCGAATTATTTAGAGGATCTACTTTTGCGTAAATGTGTATTTTTAAAATTTACTAATTTCTTTGAAAATACGTAATTTTTTCCCACATGCGTAGTTTGTAAATTAGAAACATAAAAAATCAAACCTTCTGTATTTGGTATGTTTTGATTTATTTTAGAGTGATGGAGAGGGGCGAAGCTGAGGACATCCTGCAGTACCTCAGCAACGGCGGCTATCCTGACCACTGCAACACCAAAGATGGAAAGCGTGCTTTTCGATTAAAAACCAAAAGTTTCTCAGTTACAAATATCAATGGAGACCTCGTTCTGTTCCACACAGGATTAAATGGCAGAGACCATGCTCAAGTTGTCATTGGCAACGATGAGAAGCTGCGGATATTGAACTCCGTCCATGCCACAGAAGGTAATTGGTAAACAAATGCCCAATCATTGTACTTACTTAAATTGTTTGTAGCTCTAATTAAGGTGGTGGTTTCCTTTTGTGCAATGACTATATAAGCCAGAGTTGGCAAATTGGACGAATTCTCCGATCCGATCCCATCCCATCCCACCGGATTTTCAAATTCACCGTCCCATCCCATCCCATTTGTCCGAACTTGCTTGTTCCAATCCCATATAATCCCACTTGCAGTATTTGACCTTACAATCGCTGTAGCATTGACATTTTACTATGCTTCTGCAAAATTTGATTTTAGCTGGTGACTTTGATGCTGGCAAAAAGGTCTGGGCTGAGTTTTTGATGGGTAGTCGTGGGGTTTATGACTTCTATGGTTCAGAGTTAACCCAGTCAATTTTGCCACTGAGAGAGGTTTGGTCCGCTCAGGCTACAAGCATCTGCTCTTCGTCCACTTGTTCAGAGGCAATGCAAAGCGTCCAGCTTCATACTCTTTCTGTGAAAGCCGATGAAATATCAGATGTACTCAGCCGACGTTTTGCTCAGAATGATATGAAACCGTGCAGTGGAACATCTTTCGGAAAATGTAATGGGAAGGGAACCCGCAGTTATTTCCACTTTAAGCGAAATCCTTGGCTTTTCCCTATCACCATAGTGGACGATCGACCTGCAGCAGAGGCCATAGCTGCGATTCCTTCTGAAATCGTGATTGACGGTGCCAAATTCGTGTTTGCTGGAATGACGGTTTTTCGCAGCAATCATTTTCAGGCTGTTGTTGCTGTAAATGGAAACCATTACTTATACGATGCCATGAGAAACCCAAATATTTCCCCCTTGGCAGATCAGCTCTGTGCAAGTCACCGACCAGGTGTAGCGGTTTACTGTCGCTCAGAGCGTTCTGTTAATGACAATGAAGAAGAGTACTAACATGTTTGCTTTATGTAAGCTTAGGAGTTTTGTAATGTTTGGTGACTCTAGTTTTAGTTGTCGATTGAATTTACTTGTAAAAACAGATATTATTGATAGCATGTATTGTATGCTATTGTTTAAATAGTTTTGTGGTTTATTTGTGCTTTAGATGTTTTAATTTGAAAAGTGGTAGTATGTTTTGAATTCATATTGTGATCTCTGTGTGTGCTTTACCAAGTCTTATTGCAATTTTCTTCAATTCTTGTTTCATAGTTATGATCTGGTTAATTAACGTGTATCAATATTTGGATGTCTTTGAGTCTTGCTGATCATTAAAATGAGCCTTACGTAGAACACTAGCTTAAGAATATTAGCTTTAAGCTTTTAATAAAAGCAAAGTTAGCTTTCTAAGTGTACAACTTGTGGTAATTGTTAGAGAATATTGAATTTTAGTATTTAAGACACAATAATGGTAGCTAACTACAGGGGGAAAGGATTACATGCTGACGTCATCATGCTAAACTTTCCCCCTTACACACAATAAATTTCAACACATATGCGTATTTATGTGCAATATTAGCTAGGGGGGAAAATCTAGCATGGGGGAAAAGTAGCATACGACACCGGCCCGAAGTTGGGCCAGGATTACCCTATCCCGCCTGGATAGGTCCCTTTCCGATTCGAGCGGGACTGATCGTCTGGTTGGGTTTGCTTAGAGTACACGGGGTGCGACAGACTGCTACGCCAGTTTTCCCGGGTTCGGCGGTAGATGAGACTGCGGATGGATGACTGGTCTAGCGGTTTCTGGTCCTGTGGCATCTTGCTGCCCTCCTTGGCCAGTTTATCCGCTTCTTCGTTACCCCAGATTCCTGCATCCAGGAACCCAGCGAAAGGCGACCGGTACGTTTAGTTCATCTAGCAGAGTTCTGATTTTTTCAATGATTGGATCCGGGATGCTGTTGCTGTTGCTGAGGCGTAAACAGGCGGACTGGCTATCAGTCTCAAAGAGGATCCGGGAATCGACGGGGAGTAGATATTTGTTCTTGGTACACCAACTGAGCGCTCGTTCGATGACCACAAGTTCCGCTCTGTAACTTGAGCAGAACTTTCCAGCTAGCTTATGCAGATAGGTCGTCAGTCCGTAGTCCGATTTGATTACCGCACCAGCTCCGCCGTCTGTGGTTCCGCCTGTAGCTGAGCCGTCCGTCCATATCATTACGTTGGGTTCCCAGGGGAGCTCCGCTGGGGGAGATGAAAAATGATGAATAATTTGGTCAGGGCTCTTACCCCTGGCTGCATCGGTTTCCACAAAGACAAGTGGTTGGTTCCTTGGCCTCCATGGAGGATCCGGGGTGGGGACCGCCAGGGCTTCGATGGGGTACTGATTGATTTCTGCCGTGATCGGCAGACTTTCTGCAGCTTCTCTCCACGATTTTACTGACTTCAGCCTCCTCCTCTGCGTGCGGTTGGTAACTGAATTCCGTGGGTTTTCTTCCGGCAGAGCTTTGGACTTGAAGTAGGAGCAGGCCGTCTTCTGGTCCCGGACCACGTCCAGTGGGAGTAGGCCTGCTTCTAAGAGGACTCCTTCAGTGGGTGCGCTCCGGGTACATCCACTGATTATTCTGGCCGCTCTACTGTTGATAACTTCCAACTGCTGAAGATTTGTGGGTGCCACTGAGGGGCCCCAGGCGGCGAAGCCATAGTCAATGAGGGATATAGCGTAGGCCAGATATACTGGCCGCAAGGACTCCTTTTGCATGCCCCAGGATTTTCCGGACAATGCAGCCAGGGTAGAGATCCGTTTCTGGAGCCGGACCTTGAGTCTGGTTATATGTTCCTTGAAGGTGAGTCGTCGGTCGAAGGTTATTCCAAGAAAGGTTGGATTATGACTGAATGGGACGGCCTGGTCGTCGTATTTGATGCTCACCCGGCCTGGCCTCGTGTGGGTCAGTAGAGAAGATGGTGGACTCACATTTTCCGACGTTCACAGACATCTTCCACGTGTCCGCCCAGTCCTTGATAGTGACCATTGCCCGGTTGATGAGCTTCTCGGCCTCGCTGATCCGGCTGTGGTTAGTCCAAAAGGCCAAGTCATCAGCGAACAGGCTAACTTGCACGCCCTCCGGGAGTCTGTTGACTAGGTCATTGATGTAGACGGTGAAGAGAGTAGGAGAGAGAACAGCTCCCTGCGGGACTCCCGCACGCAGCTGGACACTTCTGCTGACACTCACACCAATTCTGACTTTGGCTCTCCTGTCGGCAAGGAATTGACCAATCCATCTCGTCAGACAGGTCGGGACTCGGCAGTTAGCAAGTTTTCTGAGCATGCCCGTTTTCCAAACTGTATCGAATGCTCTGGCAAAGTCCACGAGAACCATAGCGGTCCTCTGCGGAGGGCGTTGGTGGAATCCGTCTGCTACGTTCTGGACAATGCGCAAAATCTGATCTTCTGTGGAGTGATTAGATCTGAATCCGGCTTGTACAGGAGTTAGGGAATCGGTACTCCTGTACAAGCCGGATTCGCCAAACAGCTGGTCAAGCTGATCGGGCGATAGGATGCAGGATTGTTGGGAGGTTTTCCTTTCTTTAAGATAGGGATTATCACGGCAGTCTTCCATTCAGCAGGGATTTGCTTTAGCCTCCAGCTCAGGTTGATAAGGTGGCTGACAGCGCGTCTTTCAGTTGGGGACAGGTGGTGTAACATTTCTGGATAGACGCCATCAGCGCCCGCCGCACGCCCCGCCCTGACACTGTTGATTGCAGCCGCGACTTCAGCGTCAGTAAAGGGGGAGCAGGTGGCACAGTTATCGCTGCAGCTGACTTTATGTTGGTCCATGATTTTCCTGACTCTCCTCCGGTCTGATCTGGGGATTCTGATTCGGCTAACAGCAGCAAACTGTTTCGCAAAGCAGTTTGCCTTCGCTCTATCCGAGAACAGTTTCTTGTCCCGGACCACCAGGGCAGCGCCATTTGGTTGGGTATACTTTCCATCAATGGCGCTAATCGTTGACCAGAGCTTAGCAGGGTTGGTGGCATGAGATAGGGTACCTGCTTGCTCTTTCCGCCAGTTGGTTTTCGCTGAGCTGATGATTCTGCTGGTTTCCTGGGAGATCCTTATCCATTTGGTCCTGTCTTAATCAGATCTATGATCCAGATTCCTGGCTTCCCTTCTTCTTCTGACCGCAGCGTCGACTTCCTCCGACCACCATGGCTTCGGCTGAGGTCTCCTTCCACATGGGATGTGGGCTTTGGCCCCAGCATTGATTGCAGAGACCAGCATTTTGTTTGCGGCAAAGGCCGTCTGGACGCCAAAATATTCCTGATCTGCCAGGTATTTGTCCACAGTCGAAGCAAACTCTTTCCAGTTTGCCTTCTTGAAGGAAGGCTTGGCAGCACTGCGAGGACGGCCATTTTGGCAGTGGTCAGCTGTAGCGATCTTGATGGCAATAGGCAAATGGTCGGATCCTAGGTCATCACTAGTTGCCCAGGATACTCTGTCAGTCATTGAATTGTGAATGACAGTTACGTCCGGGGCCGCTGCACTGCCGGTTCGGTAGTCGGTTCTAGTTGGCGATCCATCGTTGGCTGCGGTCAGATTAGAGTCCACGATCCATTCTTCCAGGGCTGCACCCACCCTGTTCGTTGTGATTGCATTGTCCCATAACGGTGAGTGAGCGTTGAAACCACCACAGATTACTGTGGCCGGACCACTGGGGAGAGTGTTCGGGTTAAAGTTCAGCTGCCTGTCATCGTCAGCAGCAGCACGTATTGGCGGGAGATAAACGTTGGCAATCCGGAATTTGGTAGACTGGTGGTTCCCCGTTTGTACTGTGCAGACCAGTACTTCCGTAACGTCATCGTCTCGGGCTACCCAGGGTTCAGGCTCAACACTATAGGCTACCCCGTCACGGACAGCAATTACCAGGCCGCCTCCGACAGGGGGGGGGCATGGTCTTGTCCTCTCCTTCGTCCTCTGACTCGATCCTTCCTTACGATGGAGTAGCCCGGCAGACTGAAGTTGTGGTCAGGTTGGAGTCTCGTTTCTTGTAGAGCAACGACATCCACGGGGTTTCCGTAGGCAACACAATCTGACAAGTACTTAACCAGTTTTGTTTTCCGTTGCCTGGCACTGCTGCAGTTCCACTGCAGTATATTGAGATGGGCTGGTCGGTCGGGCGGTGGACGGTTAGTGTTGCTTGTGGCGCGGAGGGTGGGGGGTTTGGGGACGGTGGTTACAGTACTTGTAGATGAGGAAGGTTGCTGCCGTAATTGCTGTTGACCACAGGCTTCACAGAACCACGTAGATCCTGACTTGTCAATTTGCTTTATCTCCCTGACTGAGAGACCAGAACAGTTCAGATGGAACCAGTAGCTACATGTGTCGCACCGTATACTCCAAGCTTTCCAGGGTACACTGTTGTGGCATTTGCCACATGGGTACCGGGTCGGGGGGTTAGAGGGTCCAGGGTTAGGGTGAACATCGCCGGTCATGAGTAGAAGCAGCAATAAGCAGACGAGAGTCATTGCTGCAGGGGGGCGGTACCCGGCCGGGTTAGGGCAGCCCCGATCCAAAAACCCGAGATGGGGCAAGGAAGCCTGCGGGGGCCGGTCGGCTGTGCCCACAAACTGATTTGATTCCCAGAGGGACCTGGGTGTGAAGGCAAATTCGGTCTTCCCCAAGGGTCCACAGGGTCCCCGGAGGTAGTATCCCATCCACCGCGGAAAGGCTGCAATCTTTGGACGGGTCTTCTTCTTCTTCTTCTAGTAAACAAAAGATCAGCCATATACATTTTATGTGTGTCATTTTACATCAAACTATACAAGTCACATTTTCGATCCAAAAAAATGTATACCTTTTTCAAATTTAAAAATTCCTGCAATAGCTCCAATTGCGGGGCCATGAAAACATGTTTTCTAGGGTAAAATATTCTGAATTTTTCAGTGACATTAATGCTTTTTTGATAATGCGTACACATTAATCTTTATCGAGGTAAAACAAAAATTTTGAAATTGTTCAAAAAACTGTTTGGCTAATAAAATTCTTCTTATCACTTCCATTATGTTCAAACTTTACCTGCATGGGTATTTTTTACTGAAGAATGCAAGTAACATTGTATAAAAGCTTTACTATGAACTTTTACCGACAATTTCAGCAAAATCTTTAAACCCTTTGACAACGTTGGCTAAGGCTGGAAAACTTCAAGAAATAGTATAAACAAATGGCAGGTAATGCAAAACCAAAACATGGAAGTCATAATTTGGTCATTTTAAAGCATTTGACTTTTATTTCGAACCGTTTGCGGAGAAATTTCAAAAATCAGTGTTAAAATTGCATTAAAAATGGAAAATTGGTTTTGGGACGCCTTAAACCTTGAAGCCTTTCCAATTACTGCGGAGTTTTGGTATCATTTTGTTCGTCTCGACTTCCTCTACATTTTAGATAAAGTTTCCTTCGATTTTAGCTAAAGAAACTAATGCTAGCGGGTTGAAACCGCTTCCGATCGCCACATTCATCCCAAGTTGGACTGCGGGCCAACTTAGAATTTCTAACTTGGGACGACACGTTTATTAGCAAAAACGCAGTAGTTCCATGTAGCTCCGAGCTCGCAGTATCGACAATGCATAATTTTGTCTATATCAGTCAGGGCTATGACGAATGGCAGCATTTCTACCAAAATTTTTGTTCCAAGTTGCCCCACCCCCCTATACTTACTAATAACCAATAAAGTTTTGATTTCATCACAGTAACGCGTATAATTGCGCACAGCCTAAAAGTTAGCAAAATTAGATGACCTAAACGTTTTGGGAGATGGCCTAAAAATTGTGGTCGTTGAGGCCATTTGGTCTAAAGGTCAGCAACGAAAAAACCCTGGGGAGGGGTTGGAAAAAATTTTTACTAGGGGGAGTCCTAGATGGGTTCCCCCAAACACCTCTTTGTTTAAAATCAATGTCTAATGTTAAAATTACTTTATGGTTAAATGTCTTTTATCATTAGAAACGGCTGAAAATGCGATTTTTGGCATAAAGAATGAAAAATGTTTTGGGGTAGGGTTTGGGGGGCATGTATATATATATACATACAGACCTACATACATATATATATATATATATATATATATATATATATATATATATATATATATATATATATATATATATATATATATATATATATATATATATATATATATATATATATATATATATATATATATATATATATATATATATATATATATATATATATATATATATATATATATATATATATATATATATATATATATATATATATATATATATATATATATATACGGGCAGATGAGTAAATTGGACACTTCTAAAAGTGTCCAGACAGATAGATAAATTACGCATGTGCGCAGACAGATAGATAAATTCTTACAATGAGTATGAGTAAATTGTCTATCTGTCCAGAACAGAGATGGACAGATGCGTAAATTTTTAAACTAAGCACTAATAATAGATAATATTTGTGTTTGTAGCTCTTATTTAATATCAGTATTATTCTTTACCTTATTTTTAATAGTTTATGCATTGTATATACTAAAGCTTGTTATTATATTATATTAGCTTATATTTGATTAAATTTTTAAAAATCTTATTTGATCTTGTTAGTTTCACTTCATGTATAACAGTTTAATTTAATAATTATTTTATGTACTTTTTGTATGTAATTACAATTTGAGATTAGGTAATACGTATATAAGTAAATAATTATACGTTAGCATAAAACGTAAATATGTAAATTTAATTCTTGCTGATTTCACCGTTTGTTTCTATTTTAAATTACGTTAAAATGACGGTATATACCAAAATTTCACAAATATAACGTACATAAAATAATTAAAATTGATTAACAAATAAATAAATTATCAAAGCTATCAATAATTGGAACGATATCTAATAAATGTTACATATATAAAATTAACACGATCAAGCAAGAGATATTTAAAATTTAAAGAAATATCAGCTAATAAAATATAATAACAAGCTTTAGTACAATGCATAAACTATGAAAAATAAAGTAAAGAATAATAATGAAATTAAATAAGAGCTACAAACACAAATATTCTCTATTATTAGTGCTTAGTTTAAAAATTTACGCATCTGTCCAACTCTGTTCTGGACAGATAGACAATTTACTCATCCGTCCGGACAGAATGCGATAATTGTAAGAATTTATCTATCTGTCTGAGCACATGCATAATTTATCTATCTGTCTGGACACTTTTAGAAGTGTCCAATTTACTCATCTGCCCGTAACATATATATATACGCGTAAGATAGGGGGGGGGGGGCATAATTTCCCTGGAGCTTTGGGTCTGGGCCTCTGGGGTGTATATATATCTTGGAGGGTGGGTTGGTGGTCGACTCAAGAAATATGACGGGGGTATCCCCAACCTCCCCCCAGAATTCGGACCTCAGAAATTCGAAAGCCAAAAAACGCAAAATTTTCGGTAATTCAGCCCTTTTTTCTTCAAAATCAGGCCTGTTTTTAGCGTTTAAATTTTAGGCATTTTTGCACTGTTTTAATGCGATTTTAAGTCAAAATTTTAGAAACAGTTTTGAAAAACGACCCTTTTTGTCCATCTTTAGCTAACTTTGTGTGTCCAAAAAGCGCTGGGGGGTTCGGGGGGCATAGTTTCACCGGAAATTTTGGTTGGGGGGGGGGGTTAACTTAGGAGATTTGGTGGTGGACCCCAAAATGTGATGGGGAGTACATAAACCCCCCCCCGAACCCCCCCCCCCAAAATTCGGACCTCAGAAATTCAAAAAATGGCCTAAAACTATAGGTGTAGCAGGCTACAGTTTGCCCCCTGTGAGACCGAGACCCCCCCACGGAGAGGCCAGACCCCCCCTCCCCCCTACGCGACCTCAACTACTCCCCCCCAAGCCGAGCTCAAACCCCCCTTCCCCCCCAAAAATTTGGTCCAAACCAGGAAAAAAATGCAAAATTTTTAAAAAATTTTTTTGCAATTTCTGAAAATTTTTGAAAAAATTCGAAAAAATGGTTATAAGTCACATATAAAGAGCTAAAGATGGTTATTTATGGCAATTAAAAGGTAATATACGCAATTATAAACCACAATCTGGGCTAATTTAGGCATATTTTAGCACAAATTTGTCAATTTTGAAGCCCTATTTTCGCATACGAAGACTATTGACAGAAGCTTTTGAGTATGGTTAATGTACTGTACATCGAAAAAGGAGCATTTTTAGCTAAAAAACTTGGGTACAGTTTAGGGGGGTCCCCCTCCCCCAAATTTCGGATTTTGGTGGGGTCCCCCGAGCCAAATTTGGACCTTCTACTCCCCCCAACCCAAACAGGTGGTACACCTATGCTAAAAACGAAACGAAACGAAACGAACGTTTACTCAGAAATGGCAATTACGTACATACAATAAAAACTGTAATATCACAATACTGAAACAGATTAGTAGTTAATATAAAGAGAAAAAGAATACACCTACCAAAACAAGAGCCGTAATGAAGAGTAGGATGGGAGAGGACCATGTGATCATCTGACCCCCCGGCCCCTTAAGGGGGGGGCGACTAAACTTTTGCCCCGACTTTGTCCGATTGGCCTACTTTTTGGCGAAGTTATAGAGCATGGGTGTGGTCAAGAAAATACTTGGTCGTTGGTTCTTAGCTGCCTTCCAGCCATGCGCAGCCGTCGGGTTTATGTGTCGGACCCCCCATTTTTCGCAACTACCAACATAATTAATTAAAAATTTCTACTGACTGCTAGGCCCAAGCTTCAAAGCTGTCATTCGCCAATGCGATTTGGCACATGTGATGTGCCCCTATCTGCAGAAAAATACTGGACGTCTGTATCTTATCTGCATCTAAGGGAATTACTGTTCAAAGTTAAAGTTTCGGCAAAATTTTGAAAATTTTTGGCTAACGAAAGGAATATTTTATTACTGGTGCGAGCTATAAGGCTGTAATTTGGCATACAAGGAGGCCCCATAGGAGTCCTCATTTGTGCCAAATGGCAAGAAATTCTGCAGCGTGAAAAAATTTTTATGCCAGCTTTAATCTTCAAAAATTGCCAAAATCGCCTTTTTGGGCAATGGTACCCCAGAAATCGAAAAATTCAATTTTTTCGAAATTAAAATTTTTTGAAATATTTGAACTCAGCGTGGTCGAAAACACACGCACAAACGATATCAGCTCGATTAGTGAATGTTTGAGACTTCTATGGCTGCAGAAAGCCTCTACACAGGATCCGACAGACTGAAAATGGCAGTTTCGGCAATTTTTGAAGATTAAAGTTAACATAAAATTTTTTTCACGCGGCAGAATTTCTTGCCATTTGGCACAAATGAGTACTCCTATAGGGCCTCCTTTTATGCCAAATTACAGCCTTATAGCTCGCACCAGTAATAAAATATTGCTTTCGTTAGACAAAAATTTTCAAATTTTTGCCGAAACTTCAACTTTGAAGAGTAATTCCCTTAGATGCAGATATGATACAGACTTCTAGTATTTTTCTGTGGATAGGGGCACATGTGCGAAATCACATTGGTGAATGGCAACCTTGCAGCTAGGGGTTTGCAGCCAGCAGAAATTTTTACTTAATTATGTTGGTAGTTGTGAAAAACTGGGGGTCGGGCACATAAACGCGACGGCTGCACATGACTGGAAGGCAGCTAGGATCTGAGTGCCCGGTATTTTTTGACCCCACCCATGCTCTAAATCTTCGCCAAAAATTAGGCCAATCGGTCAAATTCTGGGCACCCCCATTTTAGTCGCCCCCCCCCCTTAAAAATTCTGATAAATCAGTGACGGATAACAATTTGCAAAACTGATCATAACTGTGCGCGCTTACAACATTTTCCGGAAGATAATTCCACATTCTAATAGTTCTGTGATGAAACAAATTTTTTAAGGTTTCTGTTTTAACATTTATAGCGCGGCGGGAAAAAAACCCAATCCGGTATGCGGGAAAAAAACCCATCGCCAGTGTGAGTCACCCATATGAGCTAGATCGGATTTTAATAGCCTATCTTAAAGAGCGTCCAAAACTACCCTAGAGGGACTTTTTTTAATTTTTTGGGACTTTGAAAATTTTGGAATTTTTGGTCCCAACATGGGGGTCAGGCAGGGTCAACTTTGGGGGGTCACCCTGAACTACTGGAAAGACTTAGCCCAAAACGGATTACAGTTTCACAGAGGATATGTCTCGAACTTCACGATGGTGTATGCAATTTGGCTCTAGTGCCTGTGGTGCGACCTGGGGGTGACCTAGACTCGGCGGGAAAAAAACCCATGTGCGGGAAAAAAACCCAAATTTCAAAATGAAATTTTTTCTAACCATTAGCAGCAAAGGAAAAATTCATGCATTTCTTAGCTCAGTAGAGCCTCCTGATTAAGTTAGTATAGATTTTACCTAGGTTCGACCTTCCATGTGAGGTCCAGGTGGCCAAAATCTGAGATGGTGCCATTTCAAGCCAAATTTTCAAATTTCGCCAAAAACCGCTAAATTTTGCACTAAAATAGGTCGGGTTAAACTTTAAATGCAATAAAAACACGTTTTCTATGTGATAGGATGCTTAAACTGCAGAAATTAAGCAAATTTCAAAAATTTCCAAAATTTGCCTATGTTTACGTGTTAAACATACGAAATTTTGAAAAGTCAATTTGACATGATTTTTTGCAAAAATATTGGTATTTTATGATTCAGATGTACTAAAAATGACCCGCTCTTTCGAATGGTATAGTCAAAACCGTTCTGGCATGCTTGCAGCAAAAAATTCGGCTGGGTTTTTTTTCCCGCCCATGGGTTTTTTTCCCGCATTGGGTTTTTTTCCCATCGGTTTGGTCGAAAATTTCTCACCAACGGTAAGCGCTAGAGAGACGTTTTATGGCTCATTTTGAAGCTCTTCGCAAGGCCTCATGGTAGTTATCGTTAGATTTTCGATTTGTCGCTTAATAAAGAAGTTACAGCCAAAATTCGAGAATTTGGGTTTTTTCCCGCCGCGCTATACAGGTAACTTTAGTCGCAAGGAATGACTTCTTGTTCCCACATGCGCTGCATATTGGAAGGCTAAATCAAAAGGGAATTCTATGATGTTTCTTGTTATTTTGTATAGTAATTTTAAATCAGTACGTATTCTACGTATATACCTCCAAACTTTCTAGTCCTAAATCCATTAGGCGCTCAGTATACGACATATTTTCCATACCAGGTATTCTCTTAGTAAATGTTCTTTGAATATTTTCAATGAGATCAATATCTTTTAACAAATGAGGAGACCAAACAGGGGTGCCCGATTCAGCTAAAGGTCGGATGTAAGTAGAATAAAACTTTAATAAAAAGTCTCTCGATTTGAAAGATTTAAAGAAAACAGCTTGTAAATTCATTGCCTTTTTAAAGACTGAAACACAATGTTCACTAAATTTTAAATTTCCACATAACTGAAATCCTAAATCACGCATGACGTTGGCATACGGCAAAAGTTCATTGTTTATACTATAAATAGGCAGTTGCATGCTTGACCCATATACACAGACAGAACACTTTGGAATGGCAATAGTTAATTGCCACATTACGGACCATTCATACAACCGCCGAAGATCTTCTTGCAAGCGTACATCAGTTGCTAGCGACTTGCTAGTGCTCAAAAAAGTTTCACATCGTCAGCATAAATTAGGACTTCAGATGAGTTAATGCACTTTACTATAATTCGTTTATATATATCACCATGCAAAAAATTGGGTCTCTCCGACTTTCCTGTGAGTCAGGGTGGGGTGATTTTTTTTGTTAAAATTTCGGGTGATTTTTTTGTTAAGCTTGCTATATATACCTTATTTCTAGTTAATTATATTCTGCATATTATGGCCAGTTCCCAGCAGGTCTCATACCCAAACGCTTATGTACGGTGGATTTGGAATTTTGACCGAAAAATAGGTTTTTAAACTTGCTGTGAGGTTAGAAGAAGAAGGGTACCTATCTAGGTTTTAACAGCGAGCCGAATAGACTAAATGTTCTGAAACCACTAAAATTAGTTAAAAATTTACTCAGTCTGGTTCTTTAGTTTAGAGCAAAATCTAACATTGCCTTTGAAGTGATATTGTTAGTAAAATTTTGGAAGTTTTGTCTTGGCGGGCCGAGCCGTGCCAAATTTTGCCAGCTTGCAGGCCGGGCGGGCCGAGCAAAATCATAGAGCGTTCAGGGACGCGCCAAAAAACGGCCTGTGCTCATATCTAGTGTGTATAACGTATATACTTGTTTTTCAGGATACGCGTGATTTCGATATTTAGTTTGAATCCGCATGGTGCTTCTTTCTGCAGAAAGCTTGGCTGCAAGCGGACCTGCAAGAATGTCATTTTACGGTCCTAGTCCCGCTGCGCAGCTTTTAACTACTGGTAATATCATGGGAGATGCAAGTTATCCTGCAGATGCTGCCTTGAGATTGCCTGCGGGATTCAGATTAGGCGGTTTTGTTCCGAACGGCGGGCTTCACGATGGAAGTCTTTATGGCGGTCTTCAAACCAGCACGAGAAATGAGGTTTGTCAAATCAGTTGTGCATACACATATATGTATATCATTTTGTAATTTGTATTATTATTATTATGTAGTGGCGCGATAGCGCCTCTACATAATATGGGTATAAAGGCGTCTGCGCGGCCCCCTGTAGACCGTGTTGGCCTGGTGCCAGCCAGTGTTTTTTTTTCGCCGACGGCTTATGTGTAACGTTACACACCTCTCCAAAATTTTTTGCTATTTTTCAGAAAAAAGTGTGTAACTACCTAAAAATTCCTAATTTACGCGCGTTTTGCTTAACATGTATACAATTTTATATATAGTTAACAAAATTTTGCATTAAAAAATTATAAGTAAAATTTTAAAATCTTATTTAGAGCAATATATATTTGGAGTTTCACCAAATCAGATCGACAAAATTCAAAAATTGAGCAGTTATAGCAAGGTTAACAAAAAAAAATCACCCGAAATTTTAACAAAAAAAAAATCACCCCACCCTGACTCACAGGAAAGTCGCAGAGACCCAATTTTTTGCATGGTGATAGCCACACATCTCGACATTACAGCCTGTGAGTTTGAGCCCCTAGGCCCTCTCCATGCGTTCAGGGCAGACCTTTAAGTGAGGGTACCCAAAAGTGACCTCAAAAACGTTCATGACCGAAGTTCGAATTTCGGCTGCTATTTACTAAGGGAAAACCCTAGACAACCCATACTGTACATATGACATGTCCTGACTGTGCGCTATCGATACATATATAGAAGTTCCCGGTCGGACCTCTGAGCCGTCTTGGGGTGGGTGATTTTTTTTTGTTAAAATTTTAACAAATAAAAAATCATTTTCATATTTTGTTACTGAAGTCAGAACAGTAGCTACAGCAAAACTAACGCCAAATTCGAGCTCAGCGACCTCGAAAACCCTTATAGCCGTTGTTTTTGAGGTTGCCTGACACTTCTGGAAGTCCAACCTGGTAACCAGCCTGGCCTGAACCGTCCGGCGGTAAACGTGATTCCAGAAGTCAGTAGTAGACTACAGTTACCTAAAAACTAATGCCAGATTTTAATTCTGCGCACTAGAAAACCCCCTAGGACAAGTTTGTAGCCACTTCTGACTGCCCAGTTGGTACCTGGAGGGTCCGGAAGGGTCCGGCAGGGGTCACGTGACCGTGGGTCATATACCACCAACATACGAAGTCCTAAGTTTCTCTGCCAAAACGGCTGGAAATAAGTTATAATCACTCACAAACACGAAAAAACAACATTTTAGCCTTTAAAACGGCATTTTATAGCCACCAGACTTCATACTAGACCCTGCCGGGGCCCATCAGTGACCACTAAGACTTCGGCGGGGTCAGTTGCCCGAGTTCGAGCACCAGGTTGGTGGTTTTGGGTTCTAAATACGTTATTTAATGCGCTCTATCCAAAACTGATGAGAAAACATTGCTAGCTGCTCTCTGGGATCCGATCCGCCACTGATTTTTTTTTGTTAACGAGTGATTTTTTTTGTGAAACCGTTAACAAAAAAAAAATCACAAACTTTCGCCTACTGAAACTTACTGGTAGGTGGTAGAGCAGCGAAACTGGGGTGGTTTAAAGCTTAGCCCAAGACCTATCCATGGGTCCTCAAAGTAATCGATTTGGTTTAGTTTTGCGAAAGTTCCAGCCAAAAAACCAAATTTTGATTTTTTTTTGTTAACCTTGCTATACATCGATGATTTGCATTTATTGGCTTTGACTTGATAGAACGAAGGAAAACACCAGTGCACCGAAGGAGCATAATTTTTCGAAAGGCCTCCTGTAGCACAAAACTTGGCAAGGAACCAGTTAAATTTTGCTTCATAAGCTGAAAAATTTTGGTGTGTACGCGTTTTTAATACAAGAACGAACAAATATAGCAAATATAAAATGCACATAACTAATATATACTTAAATAATACCGAAAATAAAATGCAACACATGGTGCAAAAGGGGGGTCTGGGGGGCGAAGTCCCCCAGAAACGGTAAATATGTGGAAACAAATGAATGACATTGGAAAAAGTTCCGACCATTTGGTAAAATTTGTCCAAAATTTTGGTGTAACGTTACACAGTCGCCAAAATTTTTTTGCTATTTTCCAGAAAAAAGTGTGTAATTACACGCGTTTTTGAGCAAAAAAACACTGGTGCCAGCTATATAATTAGAGGTCCGGGAGTGGTGAAAAGGTTACCATCGTAAACAACTCGAGTAGTACTACAAGTATCACCATACTTTTGGTTTGAATTCGAAACTTCGAATTTTTGCACTAGGCGATAGTTACCGTGCGCAGTGGCGCACATAGGAACTTTTTTCAGGGGGGGCGGACCTCAGAAAAATGGGGGGGGGGCTGCCCCCCCCCCAGAGTTGAAAAATTTTGGACAACAACGTTTAAGATGCAAAAATAAGCGTAAATTCAGCAAAAATAGAAAAAATTTCGCGCCGAAGGCGCGAAAATTTTTGGAAAAGTTTAAAAAGTTGCTATTGAAAGGTTTAAAACCCTGAAATACGGGTAAATTAAGCAAAAGTAAGGTAAATTTCGCGACGAAGGCGCGAAAATTTTTTGAAATTTTACGTCCGCGCGCGCGGACAATAAACATTTTCCCGTACATCTGGTTTCGGGGGCGGCCGCCCCCCCCCCTCGCCCCCCACTTATGTGCGCCCCTGACCGTGCGTTTGTTTTTTCTCGGTGAATAGCGCTTATATATTGGAAATAGAAATGCATTTTACGGCTAAGTGCTGGAACGATGTGGGCATTTTGGCACCATACTACTATTATATGTTGGTAGACAGGACCCCCCCCATGCTACCTTTTTTGGTCATTTTGGCACCTGGCCAATTTTGGCTCTGTGCCAAGGTCCCAAAGTCGGACTTTCGCTATTTTTAGCAAATTTTGGTCACACTTTTCTAGAACTGGGTAGAAGCTGGACAGGTCTATCTTTTGTTGAAAATTACCAGTAGGGGTGCATGATGTAACTAGGGGGATTTTTTAATTTTGCTCCCTAGCTTTCAGGAGATGGGCCCAAACTTTGCATTTTTTTGGCCTGTTTGGGCGAAAAGTTTCTAAGGGCCATTTCATAAAAAGCGCTTAAACGGCTTAGCTTAAAAGTGAATTTATTTATGAAAAGGGTGGTCGGCTTAAACGGCTTAAACGGCTTAAGTGGCTTAAACAGCTTAACTTTAAGCCGTTTAAGCCGACCCTTTTGATAAATAACCATCGGCTTAAACTTTAAGCCGAATCCTTTTCATAAAAAGCACACCGGCTTAAAAATGCAGTGGCTTAAAATTAAGCCGTTTAAGCTGATCTCCTTTTCATAGATAATTTTGGTTTAAGCCGTTTAAGCCGATGGCTTAAAATTCAGTTCAAATTGCCTGAGTTTTAAGCCGCGTAAAATCACCGCGCTTAAACGGCTTAAACCGTGGTAGTAGTAATATCAAAACGTTCATAACTTCCGTAATATTTGGAGTATGCCAATGATATTTATATCAAATTGAAGCTCGCAGTGTGGAGAATTCAATGGCGTTATTGGCATGTTTTTTACTACTGGTAAATATTTAAAAAAGCAGCCTCAACTTGATAAATAGCGCTCTTATTCAAGTAAAAAATATTTTTGTTTACTTAACTCAGGTTATTTTATGCTTATACAGGTTATACATGAATTCTCCAGCTTACAGCTTTGTTAATGCTGCACTGTAATGCTGTACCCTTAGCAAACCCACTTCTTGAGTCAGAACCGAAATCCCGAGAACTGGGTAGAAGCTGGCGAAGTCTAGTATCTTTTGTTGAAAATTAGGGGTGCATAATGTAACTAGGGGGATTTTTTAATTTTGCTCCCTAGCTTTCAGGAGATGGGTCCAAACTTTGCATTTTTTGGCCTGTTAGGGCAGAAAAGTTTCTAAGTCCCACTTTTACTAGATATGCCCTAAAAGTCACTAAAAATGGCGTTTTTCGGCCTTGGGGTGGTGCCCATATATAGTAAATCAGGGACGCTGAAAACGATGAGCATACTGCCGATACCGCCCGAGGTGACCACTGGTCAGCATGGCTCCCGTGGTTCCTCGCCCAGGGTCAAAGTTGGGAAAACTCACTATAAACAGCGTTTTCCGGCGTTTTGGTCGGGGGCATATATAGTAAATCGACTACGCTCGTTTCAATAGGCTTATTGCCAGGGTTTTCTTTTTCAAAATCGGACCTGTGTAAATCCTGTGTAAATTTAAAATTCAGTGTGTATTTTTGTTTGAAGCTGTGTAAAATCTAAAAGTGTTGTTTTTCAGATATATATAATATATACCTACGAAATAAAATAAATTTAAGCGTCATTTTATTGCAACAATGTTATTTTCGGATCATTCAAGCACACGTTCTGGCAACCGCACTTGTGTAACGTCCCAGAAGAACCTACGCGGAGGGTCCGGGGGGCGGAGCCCCCAGACGCTGAGAAAATTTGGTAAATTGTAGTTAAAATTCACACTGGAAAAGTCTAAAAAGATTAATCCATTAAATGCCAAAACTAGGATTAGACAAATTCTAATTTCTGAAAAAACTTCGCCTACTGAAACCATTTCTTTAATTTTCCAACTTTTTGGAATAATTTTTTCACAAACACGCTGGTTACGTACTAAAAGGTTCGAAGCTTTAATTGCTGCTGGGGAGTTTTCCATAATATGGACAGAAAACACCCATTCTGAGCCCCAAAAAAGTTGAGAAATTTTTTAAAATTATCGGCAAAAACGCATTGAAAAGCTGCATTCTTTTAGCTTTCGTTTTGAATATCGATGATTCTTCCGTATACGCACACCTGTGTCTAAAATTCGCAAAACTTAACCGATTGAGCTCAAATTTGGTATGGGTGCATATTAACACATTTCTGATCGATCTGTGACAAAAATTTAAAAATTTAAAAAATTTAAATTTTTAAGTTTTTTAAGGGGGGACCAAGGGGAGCCAAAAAATTTTTTGTCTCCAATTTCGCTGAAAAGTTGCACACAGGGGTTTTCAGGGTCGCTGAACACGAATCTGAAAACCGTTTTTCGATCCAGCTTTTCGTTAGCTCAGTATAAGCTAAAGATTTAAGCTTAACTTTTAAGCTCATTTCTAGCTAACGAAAAGCTGGATTGAAAAACGGTTTTCAGATTCGTGTTCAGCAACCCTGAAAACCCCTGTGTGCAACTTTTCAGCGAAATTGGAGACAAAAAATTTTTTGGCTCCTCGTGGTCCCCCCTTAAAAAACTTAAAAAATTAAATTTTTTAAATTTCTAAATTTTTGTCACAAATCAATCAGAACTGTCTTAATATGCACCCATACCAAATTTGAACTCAATCGGTTAAGTTTTGCGAATTTTAGACACAGGTGTGCGTATACGGAAGAATCACCTGAATATCTATTGTGGTAGACAGCAACAATTTTTTGTGGCTCAGACTGCTTTTTGATAAAAGATACGTACAAGAAACGATATTGAATTGTATGTACTAGCTATACTATACTATCCCACAAATATTTGCACGCTGTATATACGTAAATAAATCATACGCAATCGGATAAGCAGATGTACTTGGAGAAACAATAGAACACCTGTGACCTATAATCATGTCGTAATTCAGAAAACCATGGTAAATTACTGGAAAGAGGCGGGGGTCTGGGGGCGGCAGCCCCCAGCTAAAAGCTAGAGCTATTTTAAATATGACGGGCTTGAAAACTATGTTTTCAGAGCACTTTTTGCAAAAATTTTCGAAAAGTTGGCTGTGTATTTTGGTGTGTAATTTTGTTTTTCACTGTGTAAATTTAATTTTTTTGTGTAAATACACAGTATTTTACACAAAAAGAAAACCATGCTTATTGCCAAAACTGACGGAAGTGACCACTGGTCACTACAGCCTATGGGGCCTATTGACCACTGGTGAAACGGCCTAAAACAGCGTTTTTCGGCGTTTTGGTTGGGAGCATATATAGTATATCCACTACGCTCGTTTCAATGGGCATATTTCCGAAATCGAGGGAAGTGACCAGTGGTCACTACGGCCTAGGGTACTTATTGACCACTGGTCAAACGGCCTAAAGCAGCGTTTTTCGGCCCTATGGCGGTATCCATATAGTAAATTCGTGTCGCTGAATACGATTGGCATACTGTCGAACTCTTTGGGTAGGCGAAAAAGTTTTATCCTTATTACACCTACAAACAGAAGTTGCAGCGGCCGAAGCTTGGGTCGGAGGTGAGAATTTAGTGGTACTATATATGTATATTTATATAATCAGTTTTCTGCTCTACCTACGGCACTGTTCAAGCTCCTTGTATCCATTACCGCATTGCTGGAAAGGGATCCTTTAAAATGACAGAAGGACAAGAAATAAATGCTCCTCTGGAGCATGAAAAAAGTAATATGGGCGATGGTGAGGTTGCAAAATCAAGAGAGGACTAGTTTTTAAAATGTTTAATATGGGGCTAGGTTCAATAGTAGAAGAGAACTAGGTTGTGAGCGAATTAATATGGGCACAGCTTCGCCGAACAACCCATATTCGCGGTTTGTATGTAAATGTCAGAACAATAAAGAATCTAAACAGACACCAGTCCACAACAACTGGGTATGTACAAGCAACAAAACCGGGCAACCTCTGGGATTTTCCCCTGTAACTACAGCCTCTGTTCTTGTTGTTCGATTCGATTGATTTCTTCAGTAAGCTATGTTTTAGCATCACTTGCCACCGGGTTTTGTGAGCTTACTGGCCCCACAGGCAGGGATTTTGTCGAATACTGGTGGACCACTAAATTTTGTACCGCCACCACCACCACACACTCCTCAGAACTCTTCTCAGCCGGCGCCGCCACCACCAGTTACAACGTCACACTCCACAGTAAACGATTCTGCCCAAAGCAGTCCGATAATTGGTAAGCTACAGGCATTAGGTACGTTTGTAAGTATATACAGTATTATTTGATTTCTTTCTTTCTGATATTTTGACCTGTGATTTTTCTTTCATTTTGGGGAATGCCACCAGTAAAAATATGCCAGAAAATCCTTGCCTTCTAGATTGAAAACTTTCCGTTTGTATATATGTAAATGTTTTCGTAGTAATTTTGCGTTCACACCCCTTGAAATTGCCCTCCCGCGTTTGCGGATTTCCTGTGGGTCAGCCTGAATTAAAAGATACTTGATATTTGAAAATATTTCATAATATTTTCAAGCTGTAAAGGACCTTGCTGGCATTTTGTTATAGTTTTGAAAGTGGCTTCGCCCCCCCCCCCCCCTATGGAGGGGAAAGTGGGGTGGCCCAAGGTATAAATATACCTTAATTTTTAGCAAAAGCTTAGCATTTTTAAGGCTAATACGCAAATAAGCGTTGTTTTTAAGCTTGAGATAAGCTTATAAGTCCATAAATTAGCTAAAAATTGAGAAAATTTTTGAAAATTTGACCTCAAAAACTTAATTTTTTGACACTTTTGGGCGTCCCCCAAAAAAGTGGGTGGGGGCTCCAAAAAGTGGAGGGAGAACCGAAAAGTGGATGGGGCCCTTACCTCCCCCACCCCCCACTAAAAATGCCAGTCCTGTTTATCGATCTAACCGGAGTCTATTTTTCTAATTCTCGGAGCCGGAGCCGGGAGTGGCTTTTAATCTGATTTTGTCGGAACCGAAGCTGGACGCAGAGCCTAAATACAAACCTAAAATTAGCTTAAAATTTGAAACATTCTAAAATTTACAGTGTATATACATAGTTCGGGTATATACTACGGTTTCTTAAAGTTGTTGTTTTTCTTCTTCTGCTTCCTGGACCATTGAATCATCTTCAAATGATTGGGGTCGCTGGAGGCGACCTACAAACCCGATCACGCCCATTACCTTCATGGTAGGTTAATGTGAGTTAATGATTTGCGTACCCACAGCTGGGATGCACTGACGCGCAGGAATTGTTAGTCAGCTAATCTGCCTTTTCCTTTTGCACGCAAGTGAATCTTAATTAGGGATACACCGGGGCCTGGCCCCGGCCCCG
This sequence comes from Trissonchulus latispiculum, assembly GCA_030248195.1. NCBI lineage: Eukaryota > Metazoa > Nematoda > Enoplea > Enoplida > Ironidae > Trissonchulus > Trissonchulus latispiculum. Next base: position 9,142 of record JASAND010020078.1, on the reverse strand, counting down.
GTGGTCAGGCCCCAGCCCCGGTAGTCAGGCCGCGGCCCCGGTGGTCAGGCCCCTGTACCGACCAGGGCCAAAAATTAGCAAAATTTTGTAAATTTTTGACATTTCAAGTCAAAAAGTGTTACAAATCGTTTGTTTTCCCGCCGATATGAATGAAAACAACGATGGTAACGTTTGTGTATCAAGAACTATTGCAAAATTTAAATTTTCAAGAAAATTTTTGAAATGTTTCGATTTGGGCCCGCAATTTCCAGGTCCTGGCCCCGGTACCGGGGCCTAGGTGGCCTCGGCTCCGGTAGTGGCGGCCACGGTGCATCTCTAATTTCAATGTACACTTACATGTTTTAGGACCACAGCTGCCAAATGGGGTTTTTCCAAAGAAAGCAGGAGACAGACAGCCTCTTATGTCAGTGTCGACAACTCCGTCGACTCAGACTAAACCAGCATTTCCTTCTGGATCTCAGCCTGCTAATGCAGACCATCTATTGGGCTCCGGTTATCCGCTGAATGGACATTCTTCTGCGGTACGCAGTTAACATTACGTGCGGATTTAAAGTTCATGTATAGCTTCAGCTGAAAAGAGGTCAAATCGGAAATAGCTAGAGTTGGATATGGGTGTTTCGATTATGTAGTATTTTAGAGTTTTATGTGTGTATAGTTGGCGGTTAGCTTGTGAAGTGCGGAGTGGTTCAGATGACGCCGACGATTTATGTTGAGATTTGCGCCCACCCTTAAAATTTTTCCCTTTTGTGTGTGTCGTGTGAGGTGTGTACGTATATAAGTAAAGTTAAAATTCTAATTAATTGTTTAGTATTACTACAGTAGCACGCAACTAAAGCTGGAAGTTAATAAAATGGTGGCTAAGCCGTAAGAGTGGGCCACTCCCCCTCACATTAAAGGCATTTTGACCAAAGCGCACAAAATTGCCAAGTTTTTTTGAAACATTTTGAACAAAATTTTTAAAGCTAATAGACGTCTTCACCTCATTTTGAAAAAGTAGACTTTTATATTTTGGATTTTCCAGATTTCTTATATTCCAGATCCAGAATTCTGTCTGCCAAAGTGTATATATATATACGCAGGGTATTTTTTACAGGGGGGGGGCGGGCCCCCCCCCGAAATTGACCTCCCCCGAAATCGCCCCCCCGGGATTTTGGTCTGCCCCCTTAATGAGGTCTATAGCAAGCTTAGCAAAAAAAATCAAAATTCGGTTTTTTGGCTGGAACTTTCGCAAAACTAAACCAAATCGATTACTTTGAGGACCCATGGATAGGTCTTGGGCTAAGCTTTAAAACCACCCCAGTTTCATTGCTCTACAACCTACCAGTAAGTAGCAGTAGACGACAATGTGTGATTTTTTTGTTAAAGGTTTAACAAAAAAAATCACCCGTTAACAAAAAAAATCAGTGGCGGATCGGATCCCAGAGAGCAGCTAGCAACTTTTTCTCATCAGTTTTGGATAGTGCGCACTAAATAACGTATTTAGAACCTCAAACCGCTAACCTAGTGCCCCAACTATGGCAACTGACCACGCCGAAGTCTTAGTGGTCACTGATGGGCCCCGGCAGGGTCTAGTATGAAGTCTGGTGGATATAAAATGCCGTTTTAAAGGCTAAAATGTTGTTTTTTCGTGTTTGTGAGTGATTATAACTTATTTCCAGCCGTTTTGGCAGAGAAACTTAGGACTTCGTATGTTGGTGGTATATGACCCACGGTCACGTGACCCCTGCCGGACCCTTCCGGACCCTCCAGGTACCAACTGGGCAGTCAGAAGTGGCTACAAACTTGTCCTAGGGGGTTTTCTAGTGCGCAGAATTAAAATCTGGCATTAGTTTTTAGGTAACTGTAGTCTACTACTGACTTCTGGAATCACGTTTACCGCCGGACGGTTCAGGCCAGGCTGGTTACCAGGTTGGACTTCCAGAAGTGTCAGGCAACCTCAAAAACAACGGCTATAAGGGTTTTCGAGGTCGCTGAGCTCGAATTTGGCGTTAGTTTTGCTGTAGCTACTGTTCTGACTTCAGTAACAAAATATGAAAATGATTTTTTATTTGTTAAAATTTTAACAAAAAAAAATCACCCACCCCAAGACGGCTCAGAGGTCCGACCGGGAACTTCTATATATGTATCGATAGCGCACAGTCAGGACATGTCATATGTACAGTATGGGTTGTCTAGGGTTTTCCCTTAGTAAATAGCAGCCGAAATTCGAACTTCGGTCATGAACGTTTTTGAGGTCACTTTTGGGTACCCTCACTTAAAGGTCTGCCCTGAACGCATGGAGAGGGCCTAGGGGCTCAAACTCACAGGTGTTTTCCTTCGTTCTATCAAGTCAAAGCCAATAAATGCAAATCATCGATGTATAGCAAGGTTAACAAAAAAAAATCAAAATTTGGTTTTTTGGCTGGAACTTTCGCAAAACTAAACCAAATCGATTACTTTGAGGACCCATGGATAGGTCTTGGGCTAAGCTTTAAACCACCCCAGTTTCGCTGCTCTACCACCTACCAGTAAGTTTCAGTAGGCGAAAGTTTGTGATTTTTTTTTGTTAACGGTTTCACAAAAAAAAATCACTCGTTAATAAAAAAAAAATCAGTGGCGGATCGGATCCCGGAGAGCAGCTAGCAATGTTTTCTCATCAGTTTTGGATAGAGCGCATTAAATAACGTATTTAGAACCCAAAACCACCAACCTGGTGCTCGAACTCGGGCAACTGACCCCGCCGAAGTCTTAGTGGTCACTGATGGGCCCCGGCAGGGTCTAGTATGAAGTCTGGTGGCTATAAAATGCCGTTTTAAAGGCTAAAACGTTGTTTTTTCGTGTTTGTGAGTGATTATAACCTATTTCCAGGCATTTTGGCAGAGAAACTCAGAACTTCGCATGTTGCTGGGGTATGACCCACGGTTACGTGAACCCTGCCGGACCCGTCTGGACCCTCCAGGTACCAACTGGACAGTCCAAAGTGGCTATAAACATGTCCTAGGGGGTTTTCGAGGGCGCTGAATTCAAATCTGGCATTAGTTTTTTGGTAACTATGGGCTAATACTGACTTCTGGGATCACGTTTACCGTCGGACGGTCCAAGCCCGGCTGGTTACCAGGTTGGACTCCCAGAAGTGTCAGGCAACCTCAAAAACAACTTATATAAGGGTTTTCGAGGTCGCTGAGCTCGATTTTGACGTTAGTTTTGCTCTACCTGCTGTTCTGACTTCAGTAACGAAACATAAAAATGATTTTTATTTGTTAAAGTTTTAACAAAAAAATATCCCCTACCCCAGGACGGCTCAGAGGTCCGACTGGGAACTTCTATATATGTATCGATAGCCCACAGTCAGGACATGTCACGTGCACAATATGGGTTGCCTAGGGTTTTCCCTTAGTAAATAGCAGCCGAAATTCGAACTTCGGTCATGAACGTTTTTGAGGTCACTTTTGGGTACCCTCACTTAAAGGTCTGCCCTGAACGCATGGAGAGGGCCTAGGGGCTCAAACTCACAGGCTGTAATGTCGAGATGTGTGGCTTTCACCATGCAAAAAATTGGGTCTCTGCGACTTTCCTGTGAGTCAGGCTGGGGTGATTTTTTTTTGTTAAAATTTCGGGTGATTTTTTTTTGTTATGCTTGCTATATTCAAAAAATGGTCAAATTTTCAAAAATTTTCGAGATTTTTTCGTACAAATGGCTATTTATACCTTAAATCCTGGCATTTTTGAGAACTTTTTGTGTTTCACCATGCAAAATACGCCAAAAAATACAATTTTTTGGCTCATTTTTTGCAAAAAATCTTCGCCCCCCTAAAATTTCTTCCCCCCCCCCGGGCCCGTACCTACGTAGCGATCAACATTCGTTTAGTTATGTTGATCTTTGTACCGAGAACGGCAACTTGTGAAGACTCAACGGACGCTATGCTTCGAGGAATTCGTCCAAACTTTAAACTATTGTTGAAATGTCTAACTTTTAGTTAAACTCGCAGTCCCATCCTCATTCCTTGAAAACTGAAAACTTTCGTCCTGCGCGCACTACGCTACAAATTGCAATTGAGGTCCTACCTCCTATTAATAAATAGACTACATGGACGTGATTACTATCTTTCGGAAATCTCAGATCAGCGATTGTATCCCATGACATATATGTCATGCGCGTATAACACTTTGGATCAAGCTGCATACGCGCATGACATTTATATATGTCATGACTTTTATTGTGGCAAGGCATTGGATGCAGATGTGGTAGTAGATCATATCTGTCCACTCAGCAACTAATTTGGCCAACTGTGCAAAACGCTAAGCTCTTTTGACCACATCGAAAACCCAAAAACTAGAAGCAGACATTGGATACCCACTTCATATCCGACTCCCCTTAGACAAATATCTTTTGTATTTCAAATTTTAGCCTTATTCCAACTATATATTTCCTGGCTGAATGAGGACTTGCTTTCTGTTTGAGCTTGTTGATTCAGATAAACCACGCGAAACTGAGTGGGCCATAGGCTCATTTTTGATCTTCTTTGATTTGTTTTTTACATATTAAACTACATCCAGGTATCGCCAAAATGACCATAAGCGTTATCTGAGCGACTGTGACACAAGTTTTTATTGTTCGGATTTAGTATCACTTTTAAAAAGTGACAACAGCAAAATTTGAAAGTTGTGAGTTTCACCAACTGTAAAAATCGGCCCAGATTGTAAATGAAAAATAAACAAGATGGTTCACTCACTGGCGGATCCAGGATTTGGTGGCGGGGGACGGTCAAATTTATTCGTCTTGTGGGTCTTGGGGGCGGAGCCCTCCAGAAGTTGAAGAATTTTTTGTTTTTGCAATAAAATCGGTCTTCGGATTTTTAATTCTTTTCATACTGAAGAACTGAGAAAATGTTTCAAAATTCTTGACATTTTTAGGCAAAAATGGTAATTTTCTCCGAAAAATCGAATGCATTTTAAGCTTTTTCTTCATAAATGCAATAAATAAAGTTAAAAAGTTAAATAAATAAATAAAGGTGAAATAAAAAGATTAAAAAGTAGAAAATTCGCGCCGAAGGCCTATTTTTTGGTTTTTTGCCCTTTTTCCTCTTTCTCCCCTTAATTTTTCCTACCTGCGAATCGCGACGGAGGGGGTGGCCGCCTCCCCCCCCCCCCCCCTGGATCCGGCCCCGGGTTCACCACTAATATACGTACTGGACAGCCAAAAATTAGTGTAAAAGCATCTTTTCTCTGGAATGTTCGAAACATTGGTGTGTATAAAGATTGACAAACCCATCCAAAATTGTCATAAAATTCGTCCAAAACAGTAACTCAGGAAATCCCTGGACTGTCGGTGCTGAAGTCCATCGATATCAAAAACATTACTCACAAAACTTAATTCAATGCTCAAAATATCTGTAATAATATCGGGCAATTCAACCAAAAAGCGAGTTTTAGCTGTATATAAGATTTGCCCCTGTCCTCAATTCTCGGTCCCGTTGCTTGGGAGCAATGGATGTGGTTGGCAGAAATATAGAAATTCGTTTTATCAAGAAAAAATTGGTTGGTTGGGTCCAAATAGGAATTTATAAGTTAGTTTGTACCCAACTATCACACAATTTAGCGTATATTGAATCAGACTGTGCTCCGCTTCTGCCATGGATATATGACACAGCTTTCTGTGAAATAAACTTCAACTGTATCTATTTACTACATCCGAGTATGAAAAGCACAGCTTCAGCCGTTAATTTGCTAGAATTTTTTGAAAAAATTCTAAAATTTGACATATGTCAAGCGCACCCAGCGCTCTTTTTCATATGACATGTCATGCGCAGGAAACGTGTTAAGGTGATGGTAACGTTTACCGCAGTCATTTTCAAAACGTCATAACTTGTTCAAGTTAAAGACTTTTTATATATATGTATATATAGCAAATGATACATCATTTTAAAGTTTGAAATGCGGACATGATGATATAGTCAAACTTTACGTAACTACGTTCTAGGATGGTTTGCACGACGGAGACCATAAATCATTTTGAAGCCAGAAATCTGTGCAAATTGATCAAACTTCGCTCTTGACCTATCGCCGGACGTGCTAATTCTTGCCGAGGGTCATTTTTTGGTTTTGCTAGAAGTTATTTACAAACCCGAGAAATTTATGAAAGAGTGAAAATTTTTCGAAAGTTTATGATTTTTTCGACAATTCAAATGAGAATTACACAAATTTGTGAAAAATTACACATTTGTGTTTATATTCAGCAAAAATCAGAAATTTTCAAATTTTCACACGAAGACTCCGGAATTGTTTCTAATGTGTTCAGAAACACCGAAGTAGTGTGTTCTGAACATTTCAGACGGTTTGGATTACTTTAAAAAGTTTATCGTCCAAAATACGGGAAAGAATACCACCATCATAAATCAACCAGTCTCCCTGCCCAGTTCTCTGCCGTAAGTTTCAGTTGACTACCACTACATTAAGTTCGAGTATCGAGCTAACCGTGTTTGAGAACCACAGCATTTTTCTTATTCTGGAATTATGGCGGGATGGAGGATCGCATAAGCAATAAGAAACTAGAGAGAGCGGGAGTATAACCCCTATGGATTCTTATTTGCGGACGAACTGCCTGAAATGACTTGATTAAATTGCACGATAGGATGGCCGTCGTCTCCTAAGGCCATTCGTTTCCACAGTTCGCCGATGTCGTTGATTAGACGTGGCCTGTCTTGCGGGCGGGGGGCTTCGGACCGCCTCCGTGGGAAATCCGACGGAAACTGATTTCATCTAATCTAAGGTGTCCCCTTTCATCGTCTTGTCAACTGCGCAAATGAGTTACAAACTCCCGGGGAACGGCTGTGTAGGATTTACACTAAAGCATCTGGAGTCCTCAAATTATGGTACCGTGCGGTAATTATATATTTGTAAAAAAATGTTGCCACTTCACCCCAAATTTATTAGGGGGATATGTTTAACATGATCTAAAATTTTTGTCCACCGCCCCTAAAAAACCTCTGCACACATCTTTTCATGAAACCAGAGAATCTTGGTTTCTCTTGATGCTCCTCATCATCGAAAACCTTTACTTTCGCAAAATAGAAAAAATTCGGGACATTTTAACTTAGCGTTGTCGTCGAAAACAAACGTTATATCTATCAAAATTTGGCAGGATTGGTTTGAAGATTTAACTATTTTAAACGCTGTGGGTATGGGTTAATCTCAGCTAGAAGACATGAAGTTTGTAGTATCACTTTGACTTGTCAGATATGACATTGCTATACTTTTTCTGAAGTATATATGTATTTTGGTAAGTTCGTACATATATAATAATAATATTATCGTCGTTAGTTCATGTTGGTATCGTCTTGAGTTTTCAATAATTGCACTGTGATGGTATTTAGCCTCATAGAGAGAGTGAGTATTAATTCTTGAGTGCATTGCCCTATTTTTCACAATGTGGATATTATATGCTCATTTTCATTTCCCCCTTATGCAATCTTTTGCCTTGTATAAACTTAAACACTTATATATCTGGGAACTGGGAAGGACATTTTTTCTAACGCTTTTTGCATTGTAGATAGTTTGAGTACGTATATTCATACGAATCTATACAGGTATATATATGTTATGTTCGTTCTTTGTTGCAGTGAAGCTTATTTTTTTGCTGACTGTTTGTATAATCTGTTTTGAGCGTTGACTGACATGGATATAATACATGGAGGTGGTTCTTGTGTGTGAGAAAAGACCAGACCCTCAAGTGTATGTAAGGCTGTCTATTCTGTTTATTTGAATTTTTCAACATGCCATGGCTAAACAGTGACAGGATTATTATTCTCTCCGGTGCCAACCACCTCGGTACTAATTAAATATTAGATTGGTTTTGAAAGTCTTCTCTTCAATCCGATGCTCCATTGAGTAAATAAAAAGTCGACCTCATGGATGTTAAATTTGGGCAGCATCAATTGTGAATGTTTGATAAATGGCTCCCCCCCCCCGGTGGTTGGATTACGTTTTAAGTCCTCTCCTATATTAGATTATTAAGTTAAACTTTTGATGTTGAGATCCCTATTATAAAGGATTATGTCTCACTTTCCAACCTTTCTTGTATCACTTTCCAACCCATTGTCTCACTTTCCAACCTGGCTGTCTCACTTTCCAACCCGGGTGTCTCACTTTCCAACCTTAATGTCTTACTTTACAACCAACTCTACCAATGAACACTTAAATGAAATTTCGTTACTTTTACAGTAATAAACACCAAATTTGCAACAATAACAGAATAATAAACAAATAACAAAATTCAATAACAGCAACATTTTATATCTGCAACAAAACATCTTAAATCAAATGTTGAACATAGTCTAAGAATAAAATAATTATTATCATTATAGATTCAGCATATTAATAGGGGAGTCCGGCTGAAGATTTTCCAAACGCTCCGCGAAAATAGTTGAGTTGTTAATGTTAACATCGTTATCGGAATATTTGGGATTTCTGGCTGCTGAGGATTGCTCGTTTAACCGACGGATTCGATCTGGGTGGCATGATGAATTTCTGCAACGTGGACCCAAAAATACTGAAAGTCGAGGGATGTGGGTGATTAAATTTAAACTTAAAAATTCTAAATTCAATTTTGCAAATTCACCTTTTAAAATAAATGTAAGTGAAAACTAGCGAAGTAGAGAGAATGAGTTGCCGCTGCTTTTTCCCTTGGCCATTATAATACTGTGGATGCGACCCACTATCCCATATGTAATGAATATGGTATCTTCATAAACTTTAATTTGATTGGACGAATATTACCACGTGAATCAATTTTCGGGTCCTCAATTTAAAGTTTACGCTAACCAAAAATCAATATTAATGAGACCCTCTGTAAGGAAAAATTGTCGCCTCTAAACGATTGTTCTGCACAAAATTTGTTGATTTTATTAAAAGAAAAATTAAGGTTTTTGGGCGGTAAGACATTAAGGTTGTAAAGGGAGACAGTTATGTTGGTGTGCGAGACAGGAAGGGGGGAAAGGGAGACACGTGGGTTGGAAAGTGAGACACGCAGGTTGGAAAAGTAGAGACGGGTTGGTTTGCGAGACTAAGCCATCATAAAGATCGAGATGCGGTGTTTTGCTGAGCTTTCATTAATTTGTAGGATTGTTTGCCTGTGAGTCAATGCAGCTCTGTCGATTATGAGTAA
>JASAND010020077.1:0-12138 GCA_030248195.1 Trissonchulus latispiculum | reverse complement strand
GCCACAAACACCAACTGTTTTCAATAAAAACTAATAAAATTAGTTTGTCGGCTTTTGATGATAAGCGATACATCTTGGATGATGGACTGTCTTCTTATGCGTACGGTCACTATTGTATTTGTAATAAATGAAATTTGCTATGTATTTGTTATGTATCCACAATAAACTATGATATTGTCTTTATTGAGTAAGACTAGCATAGGTATTACATAATTATACAAACTAGATAAAATAAGTTTACTGCTTTAAATTTGTCTTCATGATGAGTGATCTGAGTTCCAAATGACGTATGCTTCCATAAGCGATCTAGCCATTGCTGTGCAATCACTTGGAGTAGATACTGAAGCATCAGCCAGAGGAAAAAGTTGAAAGTTCCAGGTTGCTGTACTGTTCAGGATTAACATATGAGGATCCTTCACAGGAATAGTAATATCATTCATTCTGATCATTCTTGTGATAATCTGACGTTGTCGGTATCCTTCGGTCACAATTTGAGACGGGTTGAATTCTTTAAGCAGTTGACACATGCTGGTAATCACTTGGTCCAGAGTTTTGGTATCTGCAGTTGTCTTCCATTTCATCTTGGATGCTGCTTCGATAAAGCGGATAATTTCCAGGTGTTCGGTAGCGAGTGTTGATATTTCTTGAGGCGCTCGCACGTCAGACTCATACTCAAGCATAAAATTTCTGTCCAAAATGACCATTGCCATCTTCATAATCACATCAAAATCGTGTTCCAACCGAACTAGTCCAAGACTTATAAAGCAGACTCTCTGTTCCGACATGGTTGGAGCAAATGAATTGTAAATTAAAACTTTTCTCCTTTTATAGTCGATCGCTGCATTCCAAAGCCATGAGTCATCAACTTCAAGTCCAGTTGTTGTCAGAATATGGCAGATTGCCAAAACGCGCCTCATCTGGTAGCGTTGGTTATGATCTCTTCAGTGCCAGACACTGTGTGGTACCTGCTGGCTTGGGACGAATGTTAATTCCGACGGACCTTGCCATTGCTTTGCCACCAAACTGTTACGGAAGAATTGCACCTCGCTCTGGGTTAGCGTTGAAAGCAGGGATTGACGTGATGGCGGGAGTGATCGATGGCGACTACCGGGGGAACGTAGGTGTTGTGTTGGTTAACCTGAGTAGTCAGGATTTTACGGTGAACATTGGGGATCGTATTGCTCAACTTATATGTGAGCAAGTTACGAATACCTATGTGGTAGAGGTTCTGAGTTTGGAAGCCACAGATCGGGGTGGAAATGGTTTTGGGTCCACTGGACTACAACGTATCCCAACCTCTGATGTGGAAATGCAGGAAGAAGAAACTTTGATGAATGACGTTATTATGAATAACGTATAATCTGTATATTCTGTATGTATATAAATATACTAAATAAATTTTTGTTATATTTCGTTTTTGATTTATTGCTAGGTAGATTAGGTAAAATTTTCATCATGATTTTCAAAATTTATAATTTTTAAATTGTTTTCAATGCTGAATCTAAAAATAAGATAAATTTTCTTTTGAGATCTATTATCTTATAGACTTACATTTAGTAATTGCGTTTTTCATGAACGTGAATTCATGTAGTCCTTTGTTAATCTAATCCAAATTTCAATGTCTAGGTTAATAATCATAAGTGATTATGGAAGATTAGCTAGTAGGGGACCACGTTTTGGTGACCACCTTGTAGAACTGGAACCACACTTAAGGAACCTCACTTTAGGGATTACTGTGTATTTTGTAGTTGAATTCTTTAAATGGGACCACACTTGACATACGACGTTCAAGGGTTATGCATATCAAATTATTAGGGGACCACACTTAGGGGATCACTCTTGAAATACGTCGGTTACGAGGTTCAAAGTTTAGTCTATGCATATGATATTTTCTATTATTAGGGGACCACAATAGAGGGGACCACAATTTATACAGAACGCCCAAAAACAATACTACTGATGTCAGCTTAATCGACGAAATTAAATCATAACAACACAGTATTGAAACAATCAACAAAATTTACTGCAGAAAGCGTATCAATTGTTCGTAGTCTGATTTACAGTTGAGCTGGGCTAATTGCATGCCTGCGCCTTTACATTCATCTGCTGCTTCGTGATAAGGTAGCTCCGTATTTTTGTACACATACTGACCTGCAAGTGCAAAATGACAAGTACATACACGTTGGATCTTGTCGTGTAGAATTCGTTATAATTTGGAACCATCGTTTGGAAGAAATCTTAAGTGTCTAGGTTAGTGTCCAGGGTTAATCAGAGTATCCAAGCAGACCTGTATATTAGAGAACTTTACTCAGGCCCGTAATCCCTAAAGCTCGTAATCGTAATGAGGTAGGAAGAATTTGGGTGCGGGCCGAGTACTGGAACGGGCCGGGCTTCGGTCCGGACCTGGTATTTTCATTAGAAGGTTTTGTCTTGTTTCTAGTTTCGGCAGGGTTTACTGGAAATTTTATACTTCTCCAAATATAATTTTGAATAATTATCGCGTTTTTATTTCGATATTACTTGATTTCCTTTCCCTTTCAGAGTTACTGGCGTATGCACTTATCTCATTTGTACATTATTATCTGAAATTTAGTTATTTATATAATTTATTTTTAGGCGAGATAGCTGTTGACGTTTCTGGATCAAAGTGAACTGTATGCTGCAAATACTTGAATTATGTCCTATGCTCAACACTGCTTCAACTTGCATATTTCGTTTTTGTACATGGGGGTCCCATTGTGCTGCAGGTCCTCATTTGCTTAAATTTTACCAGTTTCAATTTTTTTCAAGTTTTAAAGTAAATACTTTTCACCTGCAAGAAAATTAGGGCGGAGGGGGCTTTATTTCACCTGAATTCACTTTAGGATTTATTCTTTTCGCAAGGCTCCCTTTAGTTGAACTAAAAATCACGACAAATCATTTTACGAAATATGCAAATTAACTTTAATAATCTGATGACAAGTTGAGTATAAGCGTAAGCAGAAAGAAGCTGCGTCTAAACGTGGCAAATATTGGAATAGTATATATGCAGAAATGTGTATCTACTTGGATTCAGGTCTGGGATTTTAGTGAGAAAGATTGAGTTAATCCCGGTTCACACTAACCAATCTGCAGTTAACCTGCCTGCCAGCAGTTGAGGGACAATGCCCATTGACAAACAATATTGTAGCCCCTTTTTACACTGTTCATATCCACAACGATGAGCCGTTTCATAATAACTAAAATGGGTCCCCAGGTATTTGACAGAGGTATCGAATGATATAGCCGATGTCTCGCGAAAAAATTACTTCAGCCAACAAAAACTGTGGAAAATCATAGTTCTTCTAAAATGCAGCAATATGATTTTGGAAAACCAAACTTAGTTTCAATGTATCCACTAAAAGGAGATGATGTTGAGCTATATACATTTCGATCTAAAGATGATTTTCCAACTATAAGTTATCAATGAGTAATAGTGGTTCAAAGTTGATGACGCCAAAAGGAATCACCACCTTAAAACTAAATACGCGATGTAGTTCAGAGCGTGCAATCGTGAGAAAATAGTTAGCGAGCAACAAAAAATGGCCTCAATTTGATGGATAATATCGGTATCTAGCATACACACACCGTTTTACGGCGAGATAATGCTCCTTTTAGGAGCCAACTTGTTAATATTTGGAGGGTATACCTTCTTCCTAATTAATTGCAAGGTATATTTGAATCAACGAAACTGGTCTGTCAGTGAATTCTTTCCCAAGCTGAACCGCTGACAGTTCTTAATCGCTCAAAATAAACATGACCTCAAAATAAAATCGTTTAAAATTGTATCGCGGCATGTGCGAAGATACATCATGTTGATACTTGGAAACTTCTAACAGTCTGAGATTTAAGTGAAACATTTATGCAAATTAGTGTTCCTAACTTTGTTTATTCAGTCTGTTGATCTAATGTCTGGTTTGTAGTACTGATGAGCGATTATCTTTATTATTATGAAGTGATGAATAAAATTCTATGCATTTTAAACCCTTATTTTTATTGTGGCTAGCGGCAAAGAATAGCAAAACGGGCCCGGGCCGGGCCGAGACGAGGCCGAAAAGTTTTCAAACGGGCCGGGCCGGGCCAGGCCGGGCCGAGGTGAAATTTTTACGGGCCGGGCCGGGCCCTAATATTCAGGCCCCTGAAGGTCTCTACTGTATATACTCTCCCACCGGGCTGACAACGTATCTTAATTTGCTTTACACCCCTCCCGTATGAAGGTCAAAAGTTTTTCAATTTAAAGCTATTTAAAACATATTTGACCATTAAAAAGAAGCTTTTATGCAAATCAGTAGGGCTTTAATTTGTCACTTATCTTAGAAACTCGAGCGAAAAGCAGTTTCATTATCCATATAGACTATAGCTAGCAGCTAGCTATATGAATTAGCATTATTTGTATAAACTATAGATCATGTGTGAAGTTTGACTATACTGATCTTCGTAAAAATGCTGCTGTCTGACTTTTACTCTCTAGGATAAGACTAAACTACAGGTAACAACAGTGGTGTGTGATGCTGGAGAATTGCCCGGTCCTGACCAACTGAGAGACGACGAAATAATTACAACGGTTTATTTAATTTCAACAAGAACTTGATGACCAAATTAGAATGAAACATTAATTTCAAACACCAAATTATGAACTTGACAAAATGCTAAACTAAACACAAAAACGCCCGGCAAAAGCCGACAGAGCGACCAGAGCAGAAATCTAACCCAACAACCAATTTGACTAGCCCCAAAGATTCGAACCCAAAAGATCGTACCCGACCACTCACTATAGAACTTACACCCACACTGTTCCCAACCAAAACCAATTTGGAGCCCTACAACTATTAGCTATCCGGACCTACGAATTTGGACAAGAGTAAAGCGAAATGATTGAACGTTTGTCAAATGAAATATTATTTTCACTTAGGCTTAGCAACTCATGAATAATTTATATCTTTCCTGCCGGTGCTAACTTCACACATGGACACTATAACACTACAAAATATCATAAATGAAAACAGCCTACGTAGTAGGTTTCCAATGTAATTTAGTAAACATTTCAACAACACAGGGAACTGATCAATGCTGAAAAGAGTGCAGCTCGCCATCAAGGAAAAGCTAACGTTTCGATCAGCGGGTAAAAGATTTACTCGTTTACACTTAGTGTTCAGACACTGCTTTTGAAAGCTTTTCGATCCAGCATTTCGTTATCTAGAAATAAGCTTAAACTAAAAGCTGGATCGAAAAGCGGTTTTCAGATTCATGTTCAGCTACCCTGAAAACTCAAGAATGCAACTTTTCAGCGAAATCGGAGACAAAAGCTTTTTATTGCCCCTTGGTTCTCCCTCAAAAAACTTAAAAATTTAAATTTTTAAATTTAAAATTTCTTTTCCAGATTGATCAGAAAAGTGTTAAATTGTATGGGTATATACATCTAAATTTGAGCTCAATCGGTTAAGTTTAGCGAATTCTAGACACAGGTGTGCGTACACGTTGGAATCACCTTTCCCACTTTCAATACTACAGCTCTGTACAAAGTTATAAAAATATTTACCAGAATAAGACAGGTCAAAGAGGTAGACGCCGAACACTAGCATGCAGACAAAGGAATACATTTTCATGTGAAGGTCGTCAATTGGTCAAATCTAAAGCCTTAGCCCATGCTACAAATAAATTCGCTAGATTACTAACAGCAGGGATTTTTCAATTATTGCAACAACTTTTCTGGGAAGCTCAGTAAATGTAAATAAAGTTACAGACAGCATAATATTTAATTCTTAATTACTCATCAGAATTAATAATTACTTTCTGCTGGGCAATTTTTAATTCTTATTAATTAATTTTATTTTTTATTTTAATTAATTTCAATTTTGACCTAGAAACTTAAAATTTACAGTGCCCAATGCCCACGGCGATCTAGTTTTAAAAGTAACACGTAACTTTTGGAAAGAACAAAGCTAGACAGATAAACTAAAGAAAAATAAATTTCATGCTCATTACCTTTATCGCATAGAGTGCAGCACAAACATTAATATAAATTTGGATACGAATTATCATTCGTTAGATACTCTTCTATTTGCAGGACAATTATATCGAACTGTAATTACCTTTCCTATTCACTGCTGTTGTCAAGATACGATTAAAATGTGCCTACACATAAAAGAAAACTTAATGCAAGGCTCCAAGGTGCTATTAAAGGAGCAAGAAGTTTTGGGAGGTACAGTTCTACAGTACCCCAGTACTTTACTTCTTTGGGTCTTTCGTGAAAAGCTTAAAAGGCTTAGCTTAAACGGCTTAGCTTAAAAGGCTTAAGATGCTGGTATCCCTTTGTACAGTGCTTTTGTGGTGATTCTTCTAAACGCTATAACTTTGGAAGTTTGAAAGAGCTTTATACGTCGTTTTAAAGCTTATAACCTGTACGTTAACAAGAGCTTACAAAACTAGCAAAATTGCCGAAAAATAGCAAAAAATTCCGACATGCTGACATATGACAGACTGAATATGGACCAAAAATTTTTGAACATCTATTTCTCAAAACTGTGGAATCGGCCAAAATTTCTTCTTGTGCCATGATATGAAGCACATGTGGGCCGAGGGACATTTTTTTGGATTTGGCTCAACAAGTCTCAGTACTCTAGAAAATCCGGCAAATGCGAGATGACACGAAATTTCGCAACTTTCTATTCAGTTTTCTCGCAACTGGAGATGTTTTAGCTCAAACCAAGAAAAATGTCCCTCTGCAATAGGGCGAATTTTCATTCAGCCAAAAATCACGCTAATCCATTGGGCAGCTTTTGACAAATCAATGTTCAAAACAAATTAATCGCAATTTTGCCAAAATGGTTTTTTGGCGAATTCTGTAGCTTAAAGCAACGAACTCCAGCGAATAGGTATTGATAAAATGCGCAATTGGACGGTGTATCGATTGAGTATAAATAAGACGAAATTATCTGTAAGATTTGGCAGTAATTTTGAGAATACTGATTTCTTCAAAAATGGCCATTTTTTACCCCAAAAGTAGTTTTTGGCTTATACTGCCGTAACCACTCGAGGTAACTCAAAAGTTGTAAAAGCAAAAATGTTCATTTTGGTTCCCTCTTTCCAGCCATAACAACCAATCCGGTGTAGCGTATTGGGAAAATAAGGCCAAAAACGAAAACTTTCTTATCTTTACACCTGAAAATCCGGGACTGGTCCCAGAATGTTAAAGAGCACGAAAATAAAGTATTTGGAAAGTTTCATCCACTTTCATGAAGAATTGAAGCTTGTAGGGTCGAATTTACACAAAGCGATACCGGCACCTTAAAGCAACGAACTCCAGCGAATAGGCATTGATAAAAAGTGAAATTGAACGTTGTATCGACTGAGTGTAAACAAATCAAAATTGTCCGTAAGATTTGGCAGTAATTTTGAAAAAACTGATTTCTTCAAAAATGGCCATTTTTTGACCACAAAAATTCTTTTGGGCTTATACTGCCTTAACCACTAGAGACAGCTCAAAGGTTGTAAAAGCAAAAATGTTCATTCTGGTGCCCTCTTTCCAGCCATAACAACCAGTCCGGTGTATCAACTACGTACTCAGAGAATAATGGCAAAAACAAAACGTTCTTATCTTTACAGCTAAAAATCTGGGACTGGTCCCAGAATGTTAAAGAGCACGAAAATAATGTATTTGGAAAGTTTCATCCACTGTCATAAAGAATTGAAGCTTGTAGGGTCGAATTTACACAAAGCGATACCAGCACCTTAAACTGAAACTGAAATTATTTTACGTTGCCGACTGAAACTTAAACTGAAACTAGGTATTTTGGCCGCCGACTGAACTGAAACTGAAACTAGAATAACTACTACTGAAACAACACTAGTAGAACCAGGCTCATGCTGGCAGGGCGTCTAAAGATTCATGCTTGCAGACTAAAACCTGATTATCTAATTATCGATGAAAATCCTGAAATCGATGCACTTCGCCATTAAATTGACGCTAAAAGAATGCTGCTTTCTACAGTAGCAGGCTGCACATTTATGAAATCCATTTAATGGTACAACTGTCAGGCTGTACTGAATTTCCTATCTGCAATCAAATAGAATTTCAGAATTTTGAAAAATTTCCTAAATAATCAATTCATGAAAAGACCGATCATGAATGTGATTTGCTGATGAAATTCGAAAACGCTGTATTTACCTGCCCTGAGTGCCCGCTTTGATATGTTTACTAATTATTCTGAAAATTGCTGTAATTAATAGTTGAGCTTAATTTAATTTATTCGTTGCGAATACGCATCTAAACAGGAAATTACGACAATAAACTACAACAGGAGTATTGTTCTAAAGATGCAGGAAATAGAAATAAAGGTTTAGTATTTGTAAAAGGGTCGTCTTTCCACGTATTTCTTGATGTTTGGAAGGGAGTGGATATTGTCATGATGAGCCTTCAGAAGCGGGTGATTCGCGAGTGCGGCCGAATCAAACAGAGTCGATATTCGATTCAAAATTTCCGCCACCACCAAGTCAGCCCAGGTAACCTGAAAAAGTTCACGAAAAATAAAACAAGATGAACTCTTAATGGTTTTTTAAAGAAAAGCAAGCTCTTATAGTTAGATTTGACCGGTGCCATTACTGTAGTTATGACAACTGTACAAAGTGTAGGTTAGCTCCAGTATGGAGATTATCAAAGCAACAGTTGTAGTTATCAGTACACAGCCGGCCAAGAGTCAACCGGTTGGATTAGTGGTTTGGTCGTTGGGCTTGCTAAAAGCTACCGATTCTATGCGTCTTGCCCTATCAATGGTGGTACAACTACAACTTAGAGTTTATGCTTATAGCTTATTATACAGTTACTGATCAAAGTGGTCGTAACCTTACGTCGCTTCCCACCAGATAACCTGTCCCGGTTTCCTTGAGAATTTTCTCGTAGCGATCCAAAAACGGTGCCAAACTTTCTTTCTTAAACTTCTCATAATTGGGTTTCTAAAACATGAGCAAGTCTGTAGCACGGTAAAATGGAAAACCACTTAACATAAAGCAATGCAACAATTTTGAAGCTCTGATGCTAAACAATAAAATTAATACTGAATAGTTAATATATACTCTTCAGGTAGGCTGTCTTAATCCAATAGCTGAGTTGTAGCTTCTTCAGTTTATGATTAAAAATTCTTACTAATGTTAACAAGAGTACATAATAGAAAAGAATGTGGTTAGGCATGCACTAAGATTGGGTCGAAAATTTTCGAGGGGGCTTGTAATCTGCACCTTAAGAATATATTAACGGAATTTTCCAGAATATTAGCGCTGTGTATTAAAATTTGCGATTTTCTCATAACTTGCAGCATATATAATTTCAAATTCAAATTTTTAGGAAAAACTTTCCCAATTCTGTTCGATGTTTACAAAAACTTAAAAACTTTAACTAAAAAATTTCGGAAAATGCCGACAAGTTTTAACAATTTTAGTGTAAAATAATTTTTGCGGCCATCTTTGGGTACTCCTTGGCCAATTTTTCCTTTTCAGTTGTCCCAACGGGGATAGAACATATACCATGTGGTAAAGTAGAAAATGGGGACACATTGGAATAACCCCAATACAAAATTGAGGAAATTACTAGAGATCATTAATATAGCCTACAAGTGTAGCGCTTCTACCAAGCCTGGTGGACAAACAAGACCGAGGTTAAGCCCAAGACGGGAGGTGCCAGGCATCCTTGCATCTTTGAAACCAGGAACTACGTTGGAGAGAGGGGAAGAGGGAAATTCAGCTTTTCACTCAGGATTGAAAGTAAAGAATTGGCCCTTCGGAGATCGAACCAGGGTCCTGTCAATTTGCAGTCACACATCACACTACTTCACCGAGCCATCAACTGAACTCCCAGATCAGGCTTATCAATCTTTCCTATGCTTGAGCCTCTCTTAAACAAGAAGATTAGCCTACCGAGTCTGCAGGGTCCCCTTCGATTAGGACCCAATAGGCGGGTACATAGAGATCATAGAGATCATCATACACATCATTTGCATAGGCGTCTACCAAAGCCTTCTCCACTGATGTTTTGCCGTCCATACCTAAGCGAAAGTAAGGGCCTTTTCGCGAATGGGTTAAACGAGTTAAATTTAACTCGATCCTTTTCGCGAATGGGTTAAACGAGTTAAAATTAACTCGCCGAGTTAAGCAGAGTTAAAATTTTTAACTCTACGCTCATTCGCGAAAAGAGTTAAAAATTAACTCTTTTAACTCTACTCTTTTCGTGAATGACACGTAGAGTTAAAAACCTGCAGAGTTAAATTTAACTCTACCCTTTTCATGAATGGGTTAAATTTAACTCTTTTAACTCGCTCACGACATTTTACATTGAATTTTAACCCGCGTCTGAGCACGCGGGTTAAACGAGTTAAAATCTTCCATGCTTTACATTGTTATTGCCACATTATGCGCGCGTAATAAAGCTTTAAAAATGACAAGATAATCCAGCCAATGAAAGTGCAACACATAATTTCATTGGATAATTCAAAATGCTTCAAAATTACTTAAGCATTTGCCAACATTCTGCTGAATTATTTACGCTAAAGTAACGATATAGGCTCCTTAGTAAAATAAAAATAAATTGAACAAGATGTTTTAAACATGCTGCAATTTTAGAAATAATAGTTAAATAAAATTAATTAAGTTAAAATAATTAATTATAATCATAAATAGGCTCTAAATTATTTTTTGTATGTTAATTAACACCGCCTAAGTATGTATGAGAGCTGACAACATGAAAAGCCGAATCAACGGGACACTACAACTAACCAGAAAACTCAATTTTTTCTCAAAAAGTGGATTACTTAAAGCGGCAATTTTGCCATGAAAACTACTGTAAACATGAAAAAATTTGTATTTTTAGACTTTTTGAAAGGACATCTAGATAAATGTTACGCGAAGCAACTGGTTATGCTCATAAGAAATGCAGTATAGGATCAATTGTTATCCGAACTGTTATTCTAAGGGCAACCGTTTCAATTCAAATTTGAAATCTCTACTGAATTAATAAACAAACATTTTTCTATTTAATTTTGCTGCACCTATCTGTTTTAGTATCATTAGTTGAAATTGGCCAAAATTGTTCAACTTTTTAGGAAAAGCAAGAGAATCCGATTTTGCTGAAAATATGCACAGACGTTTTTTGAGCTCTGTTGTGGTCTCAGCAAACGAACACCTGTTTTTTGGCTCAACTATTCATTAGCACTTTATTGTAGGCTAAATTGCAAGCTGGCCAAAGAATCAACGAAAACCTAGACCGAAACACTGTCTTTAGGTTACTTTTCAGCGAACTCTAAAAATATACAACTTTTCATGAAAATCGTAAAAAATCTTTGGTTGGCTCCCCTTAAATTGCAGTTTTACCCATGTGGTTAACCCCGTTAAAGCTTAAACTATAAAACTTTGCTGCATATTGGCAAGAGTACATAATAATAAGAGTATGCCACTAGTTATCAGAGCAAAAACTATGCTCTGCACGCTAACGGCCCACCCCCCCCCCCCCCAAATCACCCCCAAGTCACCCCCCCCGCAAATCAGTACCTAGGCGAAAGGGGGGGGGGGGGTACGCTCACTCGCTCTAGGTTTATGTGCTTAAGCTCAAAAACACAAGCAGTGCGTGCGCGAATTTTGTGCCTGCTTTGAGCTTTAGAACACAAACATAGCGCACAAAATTCTTTGAAGTAAAGGGTCTAATTTGCGGGGGGGGGTGGGCCGTTAGCGAGCAGAGCATAGTTTTTGCTCTGATAACATAGAGCTTGCCTGGTGGCATACTCTTATTATTATGTACTCTTGATATCGGTCAAGAATTCGTTGAAATGGATCCATGCTAAATTTCAGCAAAATCGGTTAGAAAATGCAAGTTACACAGGGATTCGCCCGGATCACCCTAGTACAGGATGACGGTAGATTGAAGGTGTAATAAATGTCTGTTAATGAAATTAGTAAATATCTTCTTTTGCTGTTTTATTTAAATATTTTATATTTTATTTAAAATTTTCCAAACGTAAAGAAGTTTTTTAAAATCTCAAATGGTGAAAAGTTGGCCATTACGTAAGCAAAAATTATATTATTATTTTAACTCTTTTCACATATGCAGAGAGTTAATTTTAACTCTACCAGTTTTAA